>JARYHS010008075.1:166048-273205 GCA_031002005.1 Vandiemenella viatica | reverse complement strand
TTTACTGGAGTTACCGCCTATATCTTTCGTGTTAAATGAGTTAATTATCTGAAATTTTATAATAGTTCCCACTTCTATAAGAAAGTAAATGAAATACCATACACTCTCAGAATTATTGAGTCACTGCCACCAAAACCCCAGATAAATCAAATTAAAAATAAAAATAGCTAGAATTAATTGAAAGAAAATTTGGTCAGTGAAAGAACAATAGTTCGGCAACTTAAAACCATTTGAATCAGGTAATAATTATGCAAAGAAAGGTAGTAACATGCCAATTTTGTCTGATAACTGCAGATTACAAGATATTTTTAGCAGCTTTCAAAAGATGCGATTGCTTGGTAGACGTCCATTAGACTTTGAATGAAAAAATCAAACGGTCGTGCTCACCATTTACTACGAAATTCTTCTAATGTTCCAACAGCTGCTGACTTCTACATCTATACTCTGCAATTCACAAATACTGTGGGTGGCAGAGGGCGCTAAGCACCAATCCTAATTCAGTGCATTCCAATCCCGAAAAGAAAGAGGATAGAAAGAATACATAAATTTATCAGTACGGTATCTTATTTCTCGAATCTTATCCCTCCCGTCTTTGCGCCCTAAATAGGTTGGCGGAAGAAGTATTTCGTTGCACTCGTAAATTAAAGATTTTCGCATGTTCTCCAACAAATTCAAACGAAAACGATGTCGTCTGTCCGCTAAACAATCCCAGTCCAACCCACGTATCAACTCTGTGACACTTACGTAAGGACTGTAACTAGCGGTCACGAATCGAGTGGCTCTCCTCTGTACTTTCTCAAACAAGTCAATCAATCCCTTGCGATACGGATCCTAAATTCCACAACAGTAATCCAAATGCGGACGCACTAGTGTTTTGTACGCTATTTCCTTTGAATGAGCATTACAACTTCTCAAAATACGACCTATAAATCGTAGTTTAGAATTAGCTTTGCCTACGTCAGAAGTTATGTGCAAGTTCCATTTCATGTTGCCTTGTACTGTTACGCCTAGATATTTCAGGGAATCCACAGTGTCAACAACTGAATTGTTAACTTTGTACTCCTGAGCAAGCGGGGTCTTTTTATTACTTACTAGCGGAGTTCCCGGCGTTGCCCGGTATAGTTGGCGTAGATTTAACCGTACCCTATTTTTATTCCCGCAAAACATTTGTACAAAGTTTCATAAAATACGCGCCAACTTTTTCGGAATTAAAGAAAACTTACATTCACCCGCCCCCTACCAAGAAACTGGTGGGCTGAAGTTTATTTGCACGTATACTATTTTGATTCGTCCGAAAAGATTCATGTATAACAAGCTTCGATAATTTTGTTAAGAAATTTCATTACTACATTACTGAACAACCCTAGATTATGTTACAAACTCACATTTGATTCAATTGGGAAGTGAATGGATATACTTGTGGCTCGAAACTCCAGATCCCTTAACTCTGCATATTATCGTAAACAGAAGACTAATGCTGAAGGATAGAGATATTGTCCAGAGATCGAAGAAAATCTGTTGTTTTTGCGGTTATCTATGTCGTTTAAAAATTGATATCCCGAATTAAAGGAAAGAATACTTCAAGCTATGGCTTTTAAAAATTGAATACTTAAAGTTTTGTTTAGTGTGCAAAATAGTTTTTCTATGAGTTATCTTATTGCTTTAATTAAAGGCTATGGTCAGAGACATTGTGTTGTGTGTTTAGTGAGGAGTATGCGGCATCTAGTGATTCCTCCTGTGGAATTTCTCACCATACGTTCAGAATTTCATTTAATGCTCCTACGTTATTTAACGTTGAAACATAAGACATGCCAGACAAGTGAATTAAGATTCTAAGCTTTAAAACGGTGAAAACTCCATCGAAATCTGCCCCGTAGTTTCCGAGTTTTTATACGACCAATATGTCCCCGTTTTTCGTTTTATAAATATAGATTTGCATTACCTTACACTTTTTGCAGTTAAGTGTAAGCTGCCATTTACGGCACCATTCCGAAATAATATCCAGATCGCGCTGAATTTCTAAGCAATCGTCAGAGCACCCCACTTGCCTATAAATAAGTGTATCATCAGCAAACAATCGCATCCTGAAATTAACGTTGTCACCTGGATCGTATATAAAAATTAAGAAAAGAAGTGATTCTATTACACTTCCTTGTGGAAGCCCCGAAGTAACATCTAGCTTAGAAGAGGCTTCGCCGTCAACGACGACATAGTGTGACCGACCAGTTAGAAAATGGCTTATCTGTTCACAAATCTGATCAGATATACCGTAAGCTCGAATCTTCGCTAAAAGTCGGTTGTGTGGTATAGAGTCAAAAGCTTTCCGAAAATCCAAGAAAATAGCATCAACTTGTGATTCCGCATCAATAACCTTCATTAGTCATGCGAAAATAGAACCAGTTGCGTTTCACACGATTGGTTCTTCCAAAATCCGTGTTGGTTTGGTGTAAGAAACTCGTTTCCATCTAGAAACTTCATAACGTTAGAGCATATGACATGCTCCAGAATTCTACTGCAAACAGATGTTAGAGATATGGGACGATAATTCCTAAGATCTTTCCGATCTCCTTTCTTGAAAACGGGAATCACATGGGCTATTTTCCAGTCAGAAGGTACTTTTCTTTCTTCTAAAAATTTACGAATTATAGCTGACAGAAATGGTTCTATTTCTTCCGCGTATTCCAAAAATACTTTTACTGGAATACCATAGGGACCCGGCGCTTTCCCCCACTTCATGAGCTTTTATTGCTTTATGATACCTGCCCTATCAATTTGTACTAGATCCATCTCAAATTCTACACGCTGTGGAAAAGCGGGAATGTTTTCCATGTTTTCGTCAGTGAAAGAATTTATAATTCGGTGTTAAATACGGTAGCCTTGTCGCGACTGTCTTCAACTTCCCGACCAACTTGTAGTAGAACTGGCATGATGTTGTCACTACCATAACATTTTTTACATACGACCAAAATTTCTTTGGATTTTCGTTGAGGCTCTTGGAAAGTAAGTTGCATCGAAAGCCATTAAAGGCCTCGCGCATCGCATTCTTAACATGTCCTCTTGTCTCAGCTAACTTTTCTAAATCACTCCAATACATCGTCCTTTGCTTTTTAGGTAACCTTTTAGCTTCAAGTGTATACTCTAGTAATTGACTCAGTATTTATGATACCACTTGATTTTTTCTAAATGCTAAATTTTATCTCTCATTTAACATAAATTTACAAGACATGTTTGATATAATTGTGCTACCAACCCCTGAGGGTCACAGTACGATCACATTTTAATTGTTTACTTTTAATTTTTTTCTTTATATGAATCGTCGTTGTTATTTAACGCATATGACACACTCTTAGTAATAATATTTACTGTGATCACTTCGTCAAATTAAAAATTGGAGAGAAGAATTTTGGCTAGCGCAACCTAGTTAACAAAATACACAGCACTCAACGCCGTATCTACAATACAACCAGCAACTAAATCTATTTTTCTATTATAAGTTTGACATCGAAAATTGCTATAGCAGTTACAGCCTGTTGCTTTTGAGCAGTTCACTCCAGCTGGCGTTTTCTTTTAACTTAGACAAATTTGGTGGTCCTTGTGCAACTCATAGAAGCTTATTAAAGAAGTCAATAAACGTCTTCAGATTTTGGGGACCAATCTCAGCAGCGTAGTGGCCAAGGTTCTGATTTGCTTTTCAGAGCTCTCCTATTTGAGTGTGGGTGCTTCATAATCAGTTGTGGTCTCGGTCTACTGAAGTATGTACTGTATGGAAACTACAAGCTCGCACACGGAGATAGTGTAAATACGGTAATGGTTGCTACTAATTCATTAGGAAAAGACAGTCTGTAGTTACAAATCAAGTTCTTCTGGAGGAAAGTAGAAGAATATATTTCTGGACATGTTAAACAAAGCGAGAAAATTCTGTTTTACAGGCAATGAAACTGGAGCGATGGGTAGTTGTTGCCTTCTTTGGAAATGAAATGCCTTCTAATTGACTTTGGCTGGGTATATGGGGCTGAATATCAAGAAAATATTACACTAAAATGGGAAGAGCACTCGGTATTCAAGGAAATGGAAGAGGCACTGTGCTTTTATGGGTGTAATAATGAGAACAAGTGTAGGGTGAAGACAATCTGCTCGAAGAATGGCACCCTGGAGGGAAATGTCGCGCTACTCAAGGTTTGATTATGTACCACACGACTATGAAGAGGCAATGGATGGAAAGTATGAACAAGTAAAGCACTTCATTTACGATACAAAAAAATGCATCAAATTAGCTAAATGACTAGGCAAATAATTATCTGGATGAAAAAATTACACAAATCAAATTATTAACTAACTTTAGAACGGTGATTTAAATGAAAGGAAGTCAAATATGAAATAGTGTACAGAAATTGATATTATAATTAAGATTAATATAACTCTTTCATCAGCAATTGAAAATATTTTATATTGTACTACCCCCGCATGAAGAAAAGTCCAGAACGAAATAAATGCGATTAAGAAAATGCCATGTGAACGGACATTAATCTTATGCCAATGACACCGGATCGTATTGGAGGACTCATATTGCAGTAATAACAAGCTAAATTTTAGATGATTTGTGACTTAAAACTGTTTTGGCACTGACAGAGTGAACTATAATCCCATCCACTGATCTGTGCGTGGAAAAAACTTTTTACGTGGATCTATTTGGGGTGCTGAATCATAAAGGTAGTTTATGGTGAAGATAACACATCTGGACAGTTTTAATTTTCGTATATATTATATCGGAAGTATTATATGTGGCGGTTAGTAACATCTAAGGCAGCGATTCTTAACCTCTTTCATCCAGAGGACCAATAAATTGTCACATCTAATGTTGCGGACCACTAAATTTATATGAGCCCACTTTTTTTAACTATGTATATATTATTAAAATCTGGGACGTATTTTAATGTACCATTATAACATGATAAATCTAAAAGCATGTTTTAAATATTGCTATGAAAACACAGTTATGAAACTGGGTATGAACTATTAAAAGTTAACAAGTGATCATTCAGTGATCGAAATTCGACCGTAATTCATTAAGTAATTTAGCTTCTTTTGTAAAAGAGTAATAATAATTGTATATATATTTTTAATTTGTTATATTGCGCATGACATGGTGAATGACCTACGATAGAAAACATCATGTATTTTAAAATGATACACTCCGCACGTGAGCGTATCTGAAATTTCCGCTTCTGAACTAACTATAGCAAATTTACGAATGTTTTCAAAATAATTTTTTTACTTTCTTTTTATCATTGGTTCATTTTAATTTAGTGCATTATACAATGATTTAAAATATTCATTTTGACTCAGGACCGGTAATACTGCTTTACCCTTATGGCAATATGAAGTGAATGCAGTTCTTTCATCTGAAGTGACTTCTGAATCGAAATGTTGTGTATTGCAAAACCTGCATTGTAAATGCGTTAATTCACAATCAAAACTATTAAAATTTCTTGGAATGACATCTAGTTCGCATTTAAATGTATCCATCAAAATAATTTCATCCTTCTGTACACTATTTTTACTTTTTACATTTGGTCTATTATCACGTAAATATGTATCTATTCTTCTTTGTTTCTATGTGGAGTCATAATGGAAGTATGTGCGAATATCTGAAGTAAAAAGAAATGAATAAAAAAAACTCAAGTTACTGAATTAAAATTAGATTGGGTTTCAAAAATCAAAAGGCGCTTAACCAAAGTTAAAATTTGTAAATAATAAAATGTACTCACTATTTTTTAACTAGCAAACCAATTTATTTTTTCTCTATGGCAGAAACGATTAGGTGAGACTAAGTCAATCCAAATTATCTGATAGGATGTCGAATTCTCAATAATATAGAAAATATTCCTTTCCAAAATGTTCCTTTTATAAGTTCAAAGATTAATCTCTAATCTATGCGTCTGTTTTGTTTGACCAAAGACCAGAGATTATCTTAAAACTGGGAATAAACGTCAGATAGCTGACTCCTATCCGATCAAATTTCACGCACACACACACACGCGCGCGCTATTTTTTAAAAACTTAATATCGTATTTGTAACACATATATTAATTATGCTTACTATATTTTCTTCGTTACTGTTTCACCAAAGACCACAGAGTACCTTATAAACTTGACAATGGCAGAATCACTAAGGCCATTAAAAAAAAAAATTGAACGTAAACAAAGAGTGTTTTATTTTATTTAGTTTAATGTATTTGTAACACATATTATATATAAGTTTTAGCTTTCTGCACCTCTTCCTCGTATAAACTTTAACAATACCAAATCTCAAACAGCTCCGTGAGCACAATAGTTTTCTAAAGGGATCAGAATTGTTCGCTTCACGCATTAATATATATAATATATTACATATCGGCCAGACTTTTAATATTAAGAAAGCAAATGAATAATAACGTTATTCCAGGCTGGATGATACACTACACTACAGATCTACATGCACAAAATAATAGACACAAGACCTTACACCTTTTATTTTTGTTTACTTCCCCACTCTTATGTTACCAACCGTTCCACGTACTATGTCCCTCACTCCTATAACAAGACCCTCAGAAAACGGTCATTAATTAAATGCTTAAACAAACGGGGCTCTTTTATAAGCCAGCTATAAATGAACAGACTATTGAAGGAACAGTGCTGTCCTATTCTCATCCTGGAAATGTAAGATTTATGCCAGGTCATGGCTTTTAAAAAGTTGGACTTATATTTTTTAAACGCTTATAGCCTTACACAGTACGAATACAGAATGTAAAATTATAATATTCTGCCACGGACCACCTGAACCGTCTAGTTGTCGCGGACCACAGGTTGAGAAACACTGATCTAGGGCAAGAATGCGCCTGCATATTAAGAAAAAATTTCAAACTTTTTAGCTTTAGCCACTATTTAACCTGGAACTGTATTACTAACTGGATGAAAATTATCGTATTATTTACCCGGTGACATGCATTATACAGTTTAGTTATTTTATTATTACTGTTGTTGTTATTTTTCTTATTTATGAATTGTCGTTATTGAGGTCATTAGTGTTGGGAAAAGACGGTGGTGAAGGAACGGGAGGATTTCCACCTTGACCACACGAAGGAACCATCCCGGAATTCACATGGTGTGATTTCGGGAAACCATGGAAAATCGAAATCTGAATTACCTGATATGGATTCGAACCCGCGTCCTTCCGCATGTGAGGCCTTGGCGTTACCGCTCACCCACCACGCTCGGCTGTTTTATTAAAATCCGCTCAGTATGTTTTTGTTCGTTGAGAGTAAGCATGAAAAATTACTGTTTTGAACTCTTTATCTTCGAGATTTTTGTAAGTTACCGTGATGAAAGGTATCCTATATTGTGCAACAGGACAAAAGGCCATTTGTTTTTGTGTGATGGGTCGACAGACAGAAACATCAAAACTTAAGTTTTGGTCTCTTTATCATCGGTAACATTGTATCATATCGGGATACTGAGTATCTTAGATTCTGACCAATGACACATGTTTCTATTGTCGATTAGATTTTGCGTGATGCACGAACATACAGACAGGCAGCAAAATTTCCAAATTTTATGGCTTTAGAATCTCTATCATGAATAGTGTACATTACAACTACTCTTACTGAAAAAAATAATAATGCACAGGCAGACAAAACATTTATACAATTTTATCATATAGTATACAACAATGAAGCTTTACTTTTATCACTAAATTACAAGAACCGCAAAACATACGACCTTGGAGTTATTCTAAGTATGCTACCTTAAATACTATGTAAACCTTAGCAAATATATGTGACTGCGTACAAGAAGAGAAAATCTGTCCAAGGTAAAACGTGTATAAATTACCAATTAGAGCACAGAAATAAAGTAGCATCATTATAGACAACGTTTTTAGAGAGATGAATAAACTAGAGAAATATTTAAGACTTCCAGTCGAAAATACGTGGTTAGACCACAATGCTCAAACAATTACTTTTTATGAACGAGGATTTATCAAAGTTACGTCATTAGATAACGATTCAATGAAAAATACTTTTGAATGAGGATTTACTCACTGTGTTCAAAATGATAGGACTAAACAATAAATTCAAGTATCTTTCACCGGAAATTTTAGGAAACTGATGATAAATGTCTCCCTGAAATATTATCTCCAGTTTGCCAAAAAACGAGTAGGCAAGAATTGGCCTAAAGTAGCTACTATAAAATTTTTCGGGCATAATACAGATATTTATGTAGAAGCAACGAAGACCCATCAAGAGCTACTACAAAAATTGTTGTAAAATTTTAACCAAAGTAATTGAAGGAGCTAAACGTTTGGATATTCACATCAAGAATGGCGGTTCGGGTAACAAGATAAAAATAATTTGGAACATAATTAAATGAGAAACTGATGTATTATCACCTGATCATAAACAAATATCTTTAACATTATGAATAAACTCGTAAATGGCCACTCTCCTGTAGAATGTGTTTTTAGTAATTTTCTTCTTAAACGTTGCCGGTAAAAAACAAAGAAACATTTTTTTCTGTCACGGATGCGGTAAAAATGCTTAGACCACTGTCATCAAAAGCAGAATGAAAGAGAAGCTGAATGAAATAGAAAAGATAATAAAATCCTTCAGAAATAAATCTTTTAATTACGACGATATTTTGCTTCTACTTCCTGAGCCAATGTAGCACCAGCACCACCATCAGCATTAGTTATATCTGTAATAGTACTTTTGAGGAAGACATCTAATCAAAAAGTCAATAATCAAATCACTTATAAGAAGGGTGATACCTCAGATCCTAAGTGGTCTGGCGGTAGAGGGGTCAAGGCGTCTGCTGGAGATCGAAAGGTTCCTGCTTGGAATCTCGGTCTTGGCAAAGATTTACAGAGGTCGTTAAACAGACTTTCACTTCTGGCTCAGCTTGCTGTGTAATGTGAAGAATGTCAGAACGCTTACCTGGTCCGGATTCCACGTTAAACTATAGGTCTCTTAGGTTAAGGCGGCTACTATAGGGTCGCGTTGTACAGCCAGTAAAAATTCTGTTACGACCACACAAGCCTTCTGAGAACCATAGACCCATATCACTTCTACCAACATTTCCAAAAGTACAGTAGACTATACCCATATGTACGTAATAATGCCCTTCTCAGTAAAGTACAGTTTGGTCCTAGGCGAAGTGTTTCGACAGAGTCTTCAGTTTCTGCTTTTACAGACAATATGTTTGAGGCAATACAGAAAAAATTAAATTTTCCTCTGATGGTTCTGTGATCTAGATAAGGCCTTTGTTTATGTTTACCATAAGATTATCTTATGCAAAATATAACAGTAAAGTGTAAGTAATAGGCCACGATTTTCGCTAAATAAGAAGCAATATGTATCTTTGAAAGGTGTAAAAAAAGTTGAGGTTATAAACTCAAAATAGGGAATAGTTAAGTGTTGCGTCTCTCAGAGGTGATTCTTGGTCTTCTGTTGTTCCTAATTTACATTAATGATCACACACGTAATTTAGTTGATACAGAGAATATGGTACTTTTTGCGGATGATACTAACATTTCTTTAACAGTACAAAATATTGAAATCGCAACAGATGTCTTTGCTTAGCGGAGCCTGGAAACCATCTCTGAGAAAATTCGGAGAGAGTGTCGTTCTTGGACGCCAAATTCCGGCCGACCTACGGCTGGCTCTCGCCCATAGCCAAGCACGGGGTGTGTTGCAGAGTATGGCTGCTGAGGGTGGTAGCGGGCGAGGCAACACTATGCGGTACAGTAGCTGACTCATTAGCTATAGGTCCGTTCATCAGTTAATATTGATTATTTCCTGAAGTAAAGGTCGAAATATCGTGTTTTTACAGCACAATCTGGCAGTACACTTGTAAAGATTTCGTTACTATTACTGTTATTATTACTCCCGAATCACTAAAAGTGTGTGGTGGAGGGTACATAGCACCTATCCTAATGTGTATCCGTCTGCATAGGCAGGGATATACGAGATATGACAGAATGCGTCCATGGGCTGTTTTGAGAAACCATACGGGCATTCACCTGGAGTGATCTGGGAAAACCATGAAAAACCCAGATGAGGATGGCCGGCGAGCTTTATCAAAAGCTACTCCTATAGGATTCTAAGATTTCTCGCTCGATAAATCCTTCCTATTCTTTTCTCTAATCGCTAGTGGAAAAAATGAGTATAGAAATGAATCGGTTATGCCCTGGTTTCTCTTATTTTCTCGGTTATTCCTAAATATGAATGTTGCTAGTAGTAATAAGTGTTTTGCTGTCACCCTGAAATAGGTCAGACGAGAGCAATGCCTTCGATGTTCCAGATCTTTCCAACCTAACTACATCAACATCGCACCTACGTTTTCCCTCCAGCTATATATATCTATCACGAAGGGGGTGACTTTTCTTTAGACCTTTTCCAATGCCTACATTAACTCCTTTTGATGGAGGCTCCATACAGAACAACAATATTCTAAGTGAGGACTCACCAGAGCTTTGTATGAAATCGATTAAACTTCTGGTGTACACTGTTTTAAATTACGACATAGAAATCTGAGAATACGATTTGTTTTTCCAATTACCCTCTCAATATGTTTATTCCAGAAGAAATTATTACGAATTGTTACACCTAAGTATCTGGCGGAATCTACAGTTCTAAGGACAGTGCCATTAATTGTATATTCAATGTTATTGGTGTCACATTTTTGCTTGTATGATTGACTTGGTTTTACCGTTTAACTCCCGCTGCCAGTCTTTGCACCATGCGATTATTTTCATAACATCGGCTTGTTACAAAGCGTAGTCGTCCAGGGTTTTTATTTCCCGATAAATAATAGCATCATCGCCAAAAAGTCTTTTTTACCCTTATTACATAGCACTAATCATTAATATATATGAGAGACAACAGAGACCCTTCGCACCACACTGTGTTCTAACCTTCAGAAAGTCTGTACCCAGAAGCATATTTGTCTAGATATGCCATAATCACGAAGATTCGTAGGTAATCTAGTATGAGGCACAATGTCCAAAGCGTTTTTAAAGTCTAATAGAACTAAGTCAACCTGGGATTTTTTATCTATAATACGGCACAAGTCGTGAACTAAAAGTTCAAGTGGTGTCTCGCAGCATCGCCATTTTCTGAATCCATGTTGATTTGGATTTAAAAGCTTCCCTTCCTGCTAAAACTGCACGAAATTTGAATGTAACCATACACCATAAGTTACTGTTTCTTCATCAGATAACAGTCTAAAGCTAAGTTGAAAATGGTTCAGGACAAAAAAATTAATAGCTACTTAACAGAGGAAAAAAAACACAGTTACCTAAATTTACTACAAAAAATAAAAATGTACAGTTATAATGTCTTGTAGGAACGAAAAGATATCAATGAAAGAATTTTTACAGTATTCCTGATAAAAATTTGAAATGGAGCAACATATCCAGCAACTTCTTAAAGTTTATAGTACAGCATTTTGACGGAGGATAATAGCTAGAACAGACGATACAGAAACAAGAAAGTTGCTATATTTTCGCATATTTTCATTCCCTGCTTGACTATGACATCTTCTTGTGGTGAGACTCTTCACAAGTACGGAAGTTTCAAAACGTGAATTATTTGCAGAACAAATACATCGTGCAGAAATTTGTTTAAAAATCTAGACGTACTTACAATGCCAGCACTACTTCAATCTTAAAGTTTACAAACGTAGCTATAATACTGCATTAAGAATAGACAGAACATTTATGAAGTTTATGAGTCATTATCAACAGTAAAGAAGCAGATAACCTTTACTATGGCTTCATTACTCAGTGTCGCACCACACGAAATAAAATTTTATCTGCCAAAATCTAACAGCTTTAAGTATATACAGATTTTTTTTCGTAAGAACCAAATTTTCGTTTTGGATTTTAATAATTGAAAATAAAAAACATAATATTTTTAATGTATGGAAGGTGAAGGTAAGAAAGTACTTCACAATTTCTAAAATGGTGTATGATTTATAAATTGCAGTAGGTATGAAAAGTAGTTCATGGAAAGGATAAGATGACCATGACCACAAGTTGGCACTCGATTTCAGGCACAAGGGTGTGGGAAGATTCTCCTTTTTAGGTAAGGGTGTCAGGGATTGGAATGAGTTACCAAGGGGAATGAAGAATAACTTACCGAAAATGTTAAAAGAATTTAAAGTTAAAATTTGTAGAGGGCAAATGTAGGTGGGTGCAGGATAGGGGGAAGTTGGGTGTGTAGGGAAATAGCCACCGGAGCGTGTGTTCCATTGCAATTAAATTAAATTCAGCAATTAGACTATCTGGAAATTTATTGTATATGGAGTAACTAACATAGGGCGTTAAGTAGTGTTAATTATCCCAGGGAAATGAATATATAAATAGTAATGCTAATATTACATGTAATTAGTAATTGGTAATAATATCAACCTTTTAACAATTTTAGATATTATTCCACTTCCACGAATCTGTATTCAGATGATATCAAAGTAAACATATCTAACCTGATCTAATCTAACAGTACAAACCATCGAATATCATGTAGAAACTGCAGTAGGATAAACGTTGTGAGATACTGATGACGTTATATGAAAGGAAGAAAGGAACGACAGTTGAGAAGGTTGTCTTAAATGCGCGGACAGTTTAAGTACAGAACCCAGTCGTTACTTGAGGGAAACTGCTTTTGATTGGTACATGATTTTTTTTTTTTTTTTTTTTTTTTTTTTTTTTTAAACCTAGGAAATTTGTATTTATAGACTGAGAAAAACTGTCTTTCTCGCAACAGATTTAAGATAAAATAGCCGTGGTCTGTTTTTTACAAAGTCTGTGACTCGGGTTGACAAAATTTGCTACCGAACCTGGGGCTGTTGTACTGGAGGACGTCAGCTCCAATTCCCGTTCGGCCATCCAGTTCTCGGTTTTTCCATACTTTCCCAAAATCATTCCAAACGAATTCCGGGAAAGTTCCTTGGAAAAACCATGGTCTATTGCCTTCCCGATCCTTGCCCCCAATCATCTCCCGCCTCTAATGAAATCGAAGACAAGGCAGCATAAATGTTCTTTATTAAAAAAAAAAAAAAAAAAAAAAATCCAAAGAAGAGCTTAAAATAAGAAATTCAGTATGCCAGTGTTAAGAAACCATTGCGTGAAATAGATAGAACGTGAGTGAAGACTTTCCCGGCGTATTGATAGAACGGTTTACGCAACTAATTTTGAGACGCTAAAACAACAGCGTAAATAAGAAATTTTGTAGATACTGTCTGTTTAGAATAGTTGAGCAACCTTGCTTTTAAAAACCATTAAGGTGAAACCTAAAGAGACTTTCATTTTGCGCAAAAAGTCAATCAGTGATTTCCAAATTAAAATAATTTGCAACACATGATCTTATACCTGAGATATTCGTTATTTGGCTTCAAGCTGGAGCTTCCGTTCAGTTATCTGCACTGGTGGCGCAGCTTGTGAGCCGGACTAACCTGAAGTAAAGACCTGCGTGACGCAATGTCGTCACTCCTGATGACGCCTGATCCGAAGACGCGTAGTTCGTTCGCCTCTGCTCTGGGCCGTCTCTCTTCCTTCTCCCTTACTGATTTACAACGTTTAGTTGGCCCCTGCTGGTAGGTTATAACCACGCACCATGAGGATGCATGTTTCCGCAGGGTATAGAGAGTGGTTCGCCCTGCAGATACCTTTTGAATGGATTTCCAAAACGCGTCAGGGGAACTATATAACACTGTAGTAAAGGATCGATGGGGCTGATCAACTTTGCCTGTGTGGATGACAAAAAAGGACATATTTTTACATCAACGAACACGTTGGAGTATGGTCGTTAGAAACGTAATATATATATATATATATATTGTGCTACAGTAAAAGCTTTTTAGTTCATGACATTGCCATCGTGCTAACTATTTAGATCATTAAATTGAAGAACTGACAAAATCTGGAATGGAAATACGATAATCTGAATCGCGGCCACAAATAACGAAAAATCAACTAACGTTACACAAGAGAAATCGTCTCTAAGTTCGACGAAACGTAACCAGGTCTTGTATAATGGGATACGAATACGGAGTCAATGTAGTATTTGAATATACAACAATAATCAAAGAAGTCTTACTTGAAGAAAAACAATTGAGGCATCAATAAAGAACGAAGTAATGAAATTCACATTAAGAATTATACGTAGGTCAGTGTTTGTAAATTTAAAGTAATTAACTTAATAGGAATAGTTCGTTTAGTAACAGCGATATCAATCTTCAAACAAGAGATTGATAGAGATATTCATGATCCAGACGTTAGTGTCAACATCAAGGTATGTAGCTTTAACAATCGAGTTGTTTATAAAGCATTTTTTGTATTTTTGTGAAGAGAACTAATGTACCTACCAATATTATACGGTTACTAGAATAAGATTTAAGATTAACTGGTAAATTTCCTCGTCAATCTATACGTACTATTCCGTCCTTTGTGCTGTACGATTATTCTGAATCCAGTAGTGTTGATTTAATATGTATGATTTTTTTAAAATAAATAATTGATTTTGTAATCTTCTCTTTACAGCCAGCAGAGCATGAACACAGCAAATAACTTAAGCTTCTTACGTTAAAGCGAACAACTGGTCCATTGTACATAAAAGCGGGCCACCTCTTTCACTACCCTGCTGTCGGCAGATAACTTCTTATCTTAAATATTAACAGACGTTTTACGGATATCTTAACATATTTGCTACTAGCTTGCATTTGGTTTTGATTTTACTATCACTTTAATTGGAACTATTACATAAAATGTGTTTACCGCATGTACTGTATGCCGCTATTGCTCCATATCCACTTATATTAATTTAATTTAATTTAATTGCAATGGAGCACAGGCTCCGACGGCAATTTCCCTACACACCCATCTTCCCCCTATCCTGCACCTAAATACATTTGCCCTCTACAAATTTTATCTTTAAATTCTTTCAAAGTTTTCGGTAAATTATTCATCATTTCTCTTGGTAACTCATTCCAATCCCTGACACCCTTACCTAAAAAAGAGAATCTTCCCACACCCTTGTTTGTTAGCGTGTTCGACATAACCTCTCGGAAAGAATTATCTTAGCACAAAGATTTTTATGAATTTATACAAATGTTTCTGTAGTTATGGTTAATTTCATTGCACATTCTACAATCTCCTTTCTGCATATAGTTCAAATTAAAAGTTAAGTTGAACGTAGCGGTTAATGAAGTATATTATTCTAAGACAGCTTTTTTTTAATTACAGTACCATAATTGAGTTGTTACAATCTTCGCTGTACAAACATATATATTTTAAACATGAAGACAGTAGTTTAGAGCCATGGTACAAGCAAGATTGGACGAAAATCCATTCTAATATTGTGATTCCCCATGCGGTATTATTTTGTATCTTTCGTTTGTGTACGTTTTCAGAACGTTCAGTATGCTCTAGACATTACAACTCCAACACTATGATGAACAGCTGCTATTTCTTTTATTTCTGCCCTACATCACATTCCTTTTTAACCGACTTAAAAAAAAGAGAAAATTCTCAATTCATCTGTATTTTTTTTTATGTATGTTCAGCGATATCTTTATCAATTGTGAATGGATTTTAATGAATTTTTTATTGGATTAGAGTATACCTTCAAAATGTTCCCATATAAATTTCAACTAGAAACTACCAACTCTACCCTTTACACCCCTTAATTTTTATGGAAACCAAAATTATTTATCCGATTTCGATGAAACTTTGGATATATATAACTTAAAATAAAGAGAAAAGTATGGGAAACATTTGGTTTACGGAAACCCAATCCCTCTCTCCATTTCCAACCCCTTAATTTCTTGTTCTTTATACAAAGCTACACTATTTAATCGATCTCCATGAAAGTTGACATATACATGTATTTCTTCATGGATAAGGTTTGTGATCAAAAAAATGAAAAACCACCCCCTCTCCCCCTTAAACCTCTTAATTTTTTATCCGATTTCGGTAAACCTTTGCACATTTATACATAAAAATAAAGAGAAATACACTGCAAACATTTGGTCTCCCTCTTTCTACCCCATTAATTTTTGTCAACATTCTTTATATTCCGGTTTGGGTGGAAATTTTTTCACTTTTACTTTAAAACAAACAAACCCCTCTCCCCCCTTCCACCCTTAATTGTTTTTTTTTACAAAGAAACAGTTGACACCACTCGACCTCCATGAATGTTGGCACATATGTATTTTTTCATGGAGAAAATTTCTGACAAAAAAAAATAAAAAATTAAAAAAATAAATAAATAAATAAATAAATATAAAAATAAACATCCTGTTCCCCCTTTACACACATTACTTGTTGTACAATCCTACAGTTTTTATCCGAATAGGATGGAATCTTGTACATATACTTACATATACTTTGAAATAAAGAGAAAAATACTGTCTATATTTGTCTGAAAAAAACCAACCGTTCTTTCCCTTTCAACCCTCTTAATTTTTTGCAATGTTGTTTATAAGAAGCTACAGTCGAAACCGTTTGATCAATCACTATAAAAGTTTGTACATACACGTATTTTTTAATGTAGAAGATTTCTGACCAAATAAATAAATAAATAAAAAATCAACCCCTCTCCCCCTTTATACCCCTTAATTGTTGTTCAAACCCACATTTCATTACGATTTCGATGAAACTTTCCACACATATTTTTTAAAACAAAGAAAACGAAAAATACTGTCAAAATTTATTTTTCAAAAACACAATCCCTGTCCCCTTTTCCAACCCCTGAATTACCTTCAATATTCTTTATACAAAGCTATAATTTCTATCCGATTGTGAAGGAAGCATGCACACGTATACTTTAAAACTAACACATTTGGTTTAAAGAAACCAAACCCCTCTATCCCTTTCCATCCCCTTAATTCTTGTTAATGTTCTTTATACAAAGCTACAGTTTCTATCCGATTCTGAAAGAAATTTGCACACGTATAGTTTAAAACATACAGAACAATTCTGTTTAAATTTGGTTTAGGAAGAATACCAACCCCTCTTAATTTCCAATGTTCTTTATAGAAATCCACAGTTTTTATCGGAATTAGATGGAAAACTGCACAAGTATACTTAAAAACAAAAAGAAACATAATGTCTACATTCTTTTCACAAAATTCAACCCGTCACTCCCTTACCCTATTTAATTTTTGCAAATGTTCTTTCACGAAGCTACAGCTTTTATATAGTTTCGATGAAACATCGCACACGCAAACTTTAAAACAAAGAAGAAAAAACTGTCCACTCTAGTTTTATAAAACCCAAACTACTCTTCTCTCCTACACCCGTTAATGGTTTTTTATACATACCTACAGTTTTTATCTAATATCAATGGAAATTTGTACAAATATACTTTAAATCAAACAAAAAAGACAGTCTATATTTGGTATACAAAAACCCAATCTCTCTTCCCCGTTACCGCCAACCCTTTCAATTTCCAATGCTCTCTGTAGAAACCCAAAGTTCTAAATCCCGTCAAAATCAATTCAGCTATAGCAGAATATTCATAAAATGAATGTTTCCTAATGTCTCAACATGTACGTCAGATTTTAACTTGGACACCAACCTTTCACGTTTTGAAAACCCATTAAAAATCTGTATTTTTTGCGTGATGCCGGAACAAACCGATATATTCCAGATTTGTATATTAATGCCCGAATGTTACATATATCGATTATCGAGTAGCAGCTTTAGCAGATTTTGTGATTAAATTGAAACACAGCCTGCACCAAAATGTAAACTGATATTCCTCATCACAGCATCCCATTCCCCCGTTCTGGAAATTGTTGGGGCAAATCGAACGAGAATTTTTTGAAAGCAAGCGCGTTATCCACTTAGATACAAAGACGTTCTTCTGATGCATATTTAAAATACAAAACAAACTATAATACCACTAAAAATTTAATAATAAAATAATTTTTTCAAACAAATAAAAAAAACACACTAAAATTTTAAAATAACGTTATATTTTGCTGAGTAAAAAACTGTTAATGGACAATATTTAAATTACTATTTTTAAATTTTTAAATTAATCAGTTATTTTTGGAGTTTGTGCCAGTTGTTACATCGCGAGAAACAAGTTACTGAACTTTATTTGCTGTTCGAGGCGACGCGGGGAGTACGAGCGAAAATTTCGAATATTTTTTAGCATGTAGTGACGCAGATATTGTTTTTGCGGAAGACAGTTCAGGGGAACAAATTAGAAAGTATTTTAATTTGTGGCTCGGCCTCGTTGAACGTTGAGGCATATCTCTGGAGCTACATTGTCAGTTCGTAGGCTGCATCATGCGGTAAACGCTTTAAGTTAGTATAATATGGACGTATCATCTTATGTTTCAGTTTTGTAGGTAAGTAGTAACATGATTTTTTATGTTTGATTGTCATTGCTTATGGTTTTTATTTTTTTTCCTTGCTTGCCTTACAGACCAAGCTTGACGCCGAAGGATTATAGTCATTATTAAGTAAAATACAATTAAAAAGACAATGAAAATGTCTTTAAATTTGTTTAAATATTTTATTTGGAAAAACCAATGCATTACATAGTTTACTGACTATAAGAATTGTATTATAACACTGAACAATTGCTGCGACATCAAAGAACGTTGTTGTTTTGCGCCGTATTAGAACAATTAAAAATGATTGTAACACACAGTTGGTACGAATAGGTTCCGAAATAAATTTTATTGCTACATTTTATAAGCAGGTTACTTTTCCGGGGTAGTAAATTCAGGTATTTGTAGCAGTTCTACTGTAAATATTTAACAGGGGAAGATTCTAAATGTCACGAATCGGCCAATAACGGTCAATGAAATTGATATTTATGTAACAATTTAGTTTCCAAAGAAAGGTATAACTACTATTTTTACTTTAAAAATTAACAATTTAAAATTAATTTCTTTTATGATATCGAGGATTCCTCAATTTAGAATATTGTTGTTGATCATCCAAATGTATTCCTGCCTATTTTCCCAACACTTCTTACGTCCGTTTCGTTGCAAGTAACATTTCTACAAATAATCATCGTTGTTGTCTGGAGATGGGAAACACAGGAGGGAAAACAACCCGATAGTGTGTTTGCGCGCGTTAAAGTGCCACCGCACTGGATCAGGTTCAAATCCTAAGCCACGCTTGGTGGCCATCATGATTGAGGCTGTTAGACGGTTTCTCGTAATCACTTAGGCGAATGCTGGGGCGGTGCATAATCTCCATATTTCATCAGCACAATCCGACAGCGAACTCGCGATGACTGTATTCCAGCGACACGCCGGGAAAGCCTGCCTTCACAAACAATACACTTATCACAACAGAATACAGGTTACATGTTTTGCAGACCGATGTCAAAACCTGCGATCCACAATAAGATTAAGTTCCTTCGACGGATGCGGGAAAAGAAAGCCGTTAAAGCAAGGTGAACAATTGGACAATCATTCTCCGTTATTGCGAGATGCAGATAACTTGAAAAGGTTGACTCAAGTTGGCTGTAACAGAAAAGCACGTTCGATTTTTGTCTTCAGTGAGTCTCTAGAATGCTGACGCTTAAATAACTGGTACAATGCGATGGCATCATGGCAGCCACTGCAGACGGATTAATATCTAGCTCAAGGCGGCCCAATCAGTTTTGGAAATGGGCCACAATTTCGATTCTAAGTTGGCCTGCAGGCCACATACACGTAATACTTGCTTATATTTACAATAAATGTTTAAATATAAATAAGATATAAGTAACACAGTTTAATTAAATTTAAAAAAAGTCAATTAGACCTTTGCAGAGATCTTTTTGAAGCAAAAAATAAAAATTAATGAAACCTTTTCAGAGGTTTCTGAAGGTACTTAACATATACAATTTTAAACAAAGAAAAGTTTGCATTAACGGATAGGTAATATGTAGATCAAAGAAATGGAAGAAATATAAAACAAAACACCTTTCGTACTTGCTGCCTACTCAAAACCACGGATTAGAATGTGTATACAACGAAATTCTCACTTTTATCTTTGCGCCATACACACCAAATGAAGTACTGTGCTGAGATACCTCTGTTGTCAGAGATATGTTATAGTTATCCCGCTAATATCTCAGTGTGGCTATCCAGATTTCTGTATTTCAGTATTCTATGCAATAAAATTATGCTATAATTCACCGCGGTAGATTTCTTTATTGCCCGTTGTTAACACCCTAGTTAGCCCTTGTTCCTATTGCAGGTCTGTAATGATGAATATTGTAATTTTAACAACAAGTAAAAAACATGGCAACCAACCATAATGATACAAGAGTACAGTTACAGGGAAACGCTTACTGTTCTGTTGTGGAATTTTTTATCAAATTTTTGGGAAGATGAGAGCCAAAGAAACTTTGAAAAGTCTCTTTACTGAAATTTCGCTCAAACGTTTTTCAGATTTTCAAAGCCTTTTCTCTTCTTACGTCACTTTCGACCCAATCGAGAAATTTTTTGATTTTTTCTTCTAATCGGTAGAAGATGCAATAATACATGAATGGAATCTATTTTCTCCTACTTTATAAGGGGCTCAATGATATATCTCGAATGAAACGATTAAACATCAGTTGGTAATATAGCCTACGCTGTACAGTTTAAAAAGTGTTGTAATTAGAAGTTTACGGTCATTCACAGTGATATTCCTCGCACCACGTTAAATGATTTAGAAAAATCATTTCTTATCGTAGTGAAAGCTTAGACGTTCTTGAAGCAGTCAATTTTTGATTCTTGTCTTACTTGTAAGAATTACTAAGTCGACAGTATGTCTCAAGGAGTAGAGTGTTAAGTTTAGAGTATTTCATGAATTTAAGAAAAAAAAAAAAAAAAATGCGTTCGTTTTGAGCAATTATTCAGCAACGTTAACTTAAAAAAATGAGCAAACTAATTTTTTAAATCATAATTTACAAATTACTGAAGAAAAAGAAATAGAAGAGAAAGCGACCAGTAAAAAGGAAAATGTACCGTAACCGTATATTGCAACACAAAGCTCAAATAATACTGGATCAAAGGACAGGAAACGTAGCAAGTGCAATGGGCATTGGCATCGCTCTGTGAACGACCATGGTTAGTGTCTCGACTAGTCTAGCGCTCAGATGTAAAAGTTCAGTTTACACAACCATGTATCAGTACATATATATAAAAAAATTAACTGTACATATGAATATTATTCTCAAAGTAACAGATTTTGTAGAAAGGGAAGGGTTGAACATATCGCAAAAAGTACGACAAATCTAATCTTTCAAAACGATATAAAAGGAACAATGAATCTCATTTCACATTGGAGAGATGGTAATTTTCTGTATTCAACAGTTCTTCATTCACTTTGCACCGTAGAGTTAATATACTGTACTTAAAACAAGAAACGTGAAAGGGAGCGACCCGTTTGCCATCGATTATGGGCGCATTATCGTTTCGATCAGTAGTATATCTAGTGTCACAACAGCGGTCAATCTACTTTGGATTCAATGGAATGTATCCGATTTGTGTTTTCAATCAAAGCTACTACAACAAAGATTCGAACAATTACGAAAACAATCTCTACGGTATCGAGTATGATTGCACACCATTCTATCACTTTAGAAAAAGTAATTTCATGTAACAAGATTAAGCTTTTCATATTATGTCATTCAGTACTTATATTTGTACCAGGTGTGATGAAGATTTAAACCACCCTTTGCGCCTCCTTCTACAAAAGAAGAATTAACGACTGTAAGACACAAAACATTCATCACTTTTGAAAAATGAAAATATGAGTCACAACTTCATTCAGAATGAGCAGTCGTGAAATATTTTTATGGTTTTCCTTCAAATATCAATTAAACACAAGTCGTATTGGTTTAAAATACAGTAATAATCAAAATAGAATAAAAAATTAAATTGTGTCTGAAAAATACTTCGAAACTACGATTTTATAAGTAATCACTTAATTTATAGAATATTTGTTCATTATTTACATCCTACATATTCGATATCTTTAGCACAACAGTTGTCAATATGGTAAGAAAGGATGTTAGTGCTCTGAAGATTATGCCTAAGGTTATTTCAGTTACAACTCTTGGAGAAATTTCAAGGTTATCTATAATAGCTCCAGATTAAAGTGTTGACTCGTATTCCAGGTTCGCTCTGATCTATTACACTGTTGTAAGCGCTCCGGTAATGGATTACGATTGAATGATACTCGACAGCGCAGAAGACAAATGTGACATGCGGAGGATTACTCAGAGCTCTCTTCTGGCCGAGTGACGTATCGCTGTGAGGGATAAAGGAGCGAAAAAGCGCCCTGGACAGCCGCAGCTGGCGAAGGGGCCATTTCTTACGCCTCACTGCAAGACTCCACAGAGATTAATTCTACAGCCAACGGTCTGGAGTCCAAGGTTATTGTCAACCGCAGCTACCAATAGATGTTCCACTTTTTTTTAGATTTCCACTATTTAACAAACAATATTTAGTAAACCCTACAATAAATTAATATACGGATTTTTTCCTCTTTGAGTGTAGGCAATATGAAAGTAATCGGCAATATCACAGTGGAGAACCCCTTGCTTCTTCCAATAAATTAAGATTAGATAGATGCATGTTGAAATATGTGGAGATTTTCCACTAAAACAAAATAAAGTCTTTTGTTTTAAAAAAAATCTATTCTACTTAAATGTTTATACGATATTTCACACATTCTTCCAGCATCACTAATTCCTAAACCTGTTGGAACTAACGCGAAAATTTAAATTGTATTACAAACGAGACTAAATTTCTTTAGACATTCAACATCCTCTGTCTGCTTCGAGAGCTCACTCTTCTCTTCACCAAAACAAACTTTAATTACTTTCTTATTCTTTTGTCAATTCAGTTCTTTCTCTTAAATATTCCAATGAGAGCTATTATTATTGTTTAAATAATAATACAACATGCACTTAACTTCATTTATTGTAGAACTCTTCGCAAAGCAAGTCAAAATACAAATTCTTCACAAAATTCATTTTACTGTTAAATATTCTTCAGTTCATATACAAATCTTTCATACCACTCAAACATTCAAGCAGAGGCTAGTGCCTCAGCACTCTACCACACTACGTCATGTCATTACTGTTCAACAACTTCCCGCGGACTGCAATTAGGGTTGCAATGGTATATCGGTCAGTAAATAATATCGATAATATCGGACCAAGAATATCGATATTTAACATGGTCGATACGATAATATCGATATGATGCAGTGAAATATCGAAAACTACAATCCCCTTAGCACTAAAAAAATCCTGCAAATAAATGTTTGTGTGGCAGAGACCAAACTTGACTATGCCTGCACTCTTATATATGCTAAACACTGATTTAACAAGATAGCAAAATAGGTAACGTCCTTTCCTAATCTGTACTTTCACTCCGTTTCGTGTGCGTTACTCGTTCCTGATTCATTTACGTTCACCGTTTTATTATTTAATCTGTTGCGTTCCGCTTGCGTTTGTTCTTTCTCTCTAGGACGTATTACAATATTCAAAACCGGATTGCTTGATTTATCAGTGTTGATACTAGAATTTTTAATGCAGTTGAAGGCAAAGGTTGTAAGTATGTAATGAAGTACTTAGCACCATTATATAAGACACTTCTCGTGGAACTATTAAAACAAAAATTGATAAAAAAAATTAAAAAAAGGTGTGAGGGAGGAGTAGAAAATTTTAATGCATTTTTCTATTATTACTTACATCTGGTCTAGAGAAAAATTCGTTATTTTGAGATTACACTGTATTTTTTCAGCAAAATGAATGTTCAAAACTGAAATTAATCGTTTATTCGAAGTAGCCTCTTCTCAAAGACACTGTCACTCAAATTAGTAATAGCCTTCATGGTAAAAGGTTAAGCAAACTACTGTTTTTAGGATCTGTTGATACTTATTTCTAATTTCTAATATAGTCTATATACAAATATCGATATTATCAGCTTGATGCGGGGGTTATTATCGATTATCGATATCTGCCTGGCCTCGATATAACTATCAATATATCTATCAATATTGATATTAATTTGCATCCCTAACTGCAATGAATGAACTTTACCTATGTTACGAGTGTGCTGCGCGACAGCTAGCCAGCGAGTCTGTGCGCCGTAACAACAACAGATTCCCAAGTTCCGAAACAAGACTTCATTATTACTGTTTGAATTAGTAGTATAAGAAAACAGAAAATTTTTAATTTACTTTATAATAAACTTTAGCAATTAAAAATATTATTGATCGGGGTGGACTGGTTACATGTGGCATACATGTCACTAACTATTCAGAGGAAGTATACAGAAAATATCACCTGATGTAGATGTTATCTTGATTCTTCGGTTTTAGTAAAAGACCAAAATTTATGATATGGAAAAATGATGTAATCGCACTTTATAGCTGATGAATCCAACTTGCTCAAAGGCGTAAAATCCAGAGAGCAACGTGAGAGAACAGTATTGAAGGTCTGTTAAAGGATGTATCTACCATCAGCAACTAATGAAGGATGATTGTCTAGTGAACGTTTCCAGAGGAAACATAATCTACATTCCTCCTCATCGTTTGGAACTTCGACTGGGGCTAACTAAAGAAACTATGTCAAGAAGAAGGGATTGTGGAAGCAAGATGGAAGTTCAAACTTAAGACTTTACAACGGAGTAGGAAGCTGATGAAGATAATTATCATATTTGGTGGTCCCAGGCGACGGCTACTGCCATGGAGGGAATCAACTCTTCGTGGCAATTGGTTTGGGAAATTTCTCTGATGTTTTTCCTCCGTGAAGTTAATCTGTGTGTGTTACTGTTTTTTTGTGGATGACTGCGATATATGTTTGCACTCTGTGTATTATGTTGTTTGCAATGAGTATGAACTTATCAGAAAAGTGAGAAGATGAAACCTGGTGCCGGCCTGTTCAGGCCTACTGTAACAGCCCTCAAACCAAAAATGAAATGGAATTGGATTTACGAAGCACTTATAGTAAGCTAGAGATTGGTTGAATATGATCTGGTATGTTTGTTTTGTAATTTCCTGTAATAATGTATATATATTTAGTTTTTGAAAATAAATTATTTAAAGGACATATCATATGTTTAAGAACAGAATTTTGCAAGAAAATTGCTTAAATGTTGGTAATTCCAAGTATTAATGCAAGTTACGATGTCTAAAGGACAATTTACGACAGTGTAAAATGATTTCTGTGAATAATTTTGTGTTTAAGTATCTTTAATTTCCATTTCTGACCATTTTGTAATGATATTAAATGATTAAGTATTAGTTCTGATTGTTTTTTAATATGTTTCGATTGTTTAAGTATTGTTAATGTTCGAGAAATATCTGGCGGAAGCTTTTGAAGTGTTCTAGAAATTTCGGTAGAGTTTATATAAAGTGATCATCCAAGTCAGCTAGTTTATCGGCAAAGTAGTTTTCACCAACTCAGTTTGTGACGACCGGGAACTGTATTGTCTGTGGAAGACGTGTTGTATGCTATATTTCGATTGTATGGATGCATGTAAACAGTATCGTTGACGTCGAGTTTTATGAAAATAAAGCAAGTTTAAAATGTACTTTATGGTGGACTGATTATTTATCTTATTAATTAAACTACCAGCAATCTTATACTACTCTTCCGAAAAACACCAGGACTTTCAAACTTGACGTTCGTATCTCATGTCCTCAATCCATAGACACTACGGAGAGGTTTTAATTATCCAAAGACCCTGGTGCACAACATGGTGATTTGGAATCATACAACACCCTCTTTCATACACCACCAATCTCGATAACAGAATTTCCTTTTACCACCGGACCTTGAACCGTACAGCATCACGATGTCCCAATGATCTGAGCGAATTTGATAGGAAATTAGATAACATACAAAAGGAAATCGAAGGCTCTATATAGATACGAATGGAATAGTAGAGGTTTTGTGATCTATAGCATAAGGTTTCGGAGGTAGTAACTATTGTATAATTTGCCCTTGTTTAATATATAACAGACCAAAATGGGAGTTTGCAAATGTAGTTTCGTAGCAAACGTTAGTAAATTAATTGAAACTTTAAGTTCAGTAGTTACGGGAGAATAAACATAGTTGCAAACTCACCAATCCAGAATACACTGTTAGAATACAAAAATATGAAGAGACAGAAATTTTGCGATGTAGGACTTTATTCCTTGAAAAGTCAGTCAAACTGGTTTGCAAGAGAACAAGGTGGCGTATCCAGGATCGGAACTAGTGTGGGGCAAGATTTGAGCTAAGGGGTGGAGGGGGGGGGGAAACACATATTGGTTTCGAGGAAGTGGGGTGGGGGACTGAAACATGGCGTTTTGTTATAACATGAAACTCAAACCAGTTGAGGAAACTATTTTATTATTGATCAATATAGTAATCCAAACACTTAACTTAAGGACTTACTATGTAGTAAATTAAGATCGTCACTCAGTTATAGTTTATGTAAACATTAATCGTCTCGGATTCTTAGAAAATTTTTCAATAACTTTGTTTCTTAATATCTCACGGTGTTATTTCATGAAATTTCGATGCACACTCATCAGGCATAATGCAGTCTTTCTTTCCTCTCACAAAGTGCTCCTGAGCCAGTTCTTCACTCGTCGAAGTGTACTGAAGGCAACTTAACTTTTCTTCTAGGGGAGGAGGGGGCATGAGCACCCCCTCCCCCTGGATACGCCCATGCAAGAGAAAATTCATTAACTTTGATATGTTTAGGAATAATTCGAAGTCAAGGTATAGCATTTTTAGGACTTAAAGAAGTATTTTGAATAAGATTGATTATTTAGGGAATCTCCAGCTTTCGAGAGGCATTGTCGGGTGCCGCTGTTGCACTATTAAAGACCTAGTTTCTTGATTGTGATCATTTGTATGGCGTCACAATTTGGGGGGGGGGGTTGCATTAGTTTAAAATTGCGAAAAAATTATTTAAAGTCAGTAAAAGTTATTCAGTGGTGTAGTGCAGGGGATGTGGAACACTTTGGCATAGTATTCATGTACTTTGGACTAAGTTTTTTTGGCAGGTTTTGAGGGTGTATCGAAATTAGTTGGTTTTGGCTGGAGTGATTGTTTCCGAAGTGTGGAGAGAACTTGCAATCCTTGGAAAAGAAACTCTGATGTTATTATTTTGCATGGTCAAATTGATCAACTAAACTGTTGGTGGTGGTGTGCCATCTTTTATGTTAGTTTCAATAAAACAAGGAGTGACTTCTGGCAACCAGTATTCTTTTTAGTAGTATGGAAGAACCTGCAATCTGAACAGTTTTTAAACCAAATATGCACCACTAAATTTGTTTCTTGACAAATACACAATACGATAACAGAAGAACAGGATAAGAGAGTAAAAATGATTTATTAAGAATTTAACAATCCTGTTGAAAACAAAATTAATTTTCGTATTGTTTTGACATGGGAATACTACTGCTGGCAAATGTAAAGAAGCACTAAAGAATTAGAAAGAAACGGTAGTAGTCAGGATTTTGTGTTAGTCATTAAATAGCTAATAACAAATACCTTCTTCAGCATAATCTTAGATGAAGGTATATGCGGAAGGCACTTAACGAGAAACGCAGAGCACAAATTTTGGTATGAAATGTTAAAGAATCTTGTGAAGGATTGCAAAGCTACCTTAGGGCCAACGTCAACTGTGACAAAGATGTAGTTGTAATTAGTTATAAAAGTTAAAATATTAAATCTTAAGAGAAAAGGAAGGATGGTTCGTAAATAATAATAATAAAAAAAACTAAGATGCGAATTAAATCAAAAACCAGTATAAGAAACAGCCATAATCAACTAAGACATTATAACTAACTAACATTTCACTAAAGAAAAAATGAAATATGATTAGAAATGATAATGTGTACGAAACAGACAAAGTTTTGAGAAAAATCAGGCTAGTCAGTAGTTATAAGAAGTTTATGGTGACTAATGAATGAGTTATGTATAAGTATACAACAGACGAAGAATGGAAACAGAAATACAAGATCATAAAGAGTAAAATAAATTATATGGATGAGAAACAAAAGGTTCTCAGAAAGAATTTGTTTTGCCATTGATCAATGTGAAATATCAGCACAAACTGTTAAAGTATGGAATTGTTTAGTAAGTCTTTGTCCTCAGACAAATAAAACCAAAGTCGATGAGTGTTACAGAGAGAGGAGGTGAGATTATATACGAATGTGAATGGCTTTATAAAGACGAATAGCAAAAGTTATCATTCAAAATTGTAGAGATATTATGCTAGTAGCATTCCACGATCGAATAACCAAAACCTGTGATACAAAAGAAATACTGTTACATTTCATAAATACAAGTGCATAAATATTTATGAAAACAGACCCATGTTTATGAGAACACTATAGATTATAAATCTGTTATAACATGCGGTGAATATAATTACTAGAATAAATAATAATATACAAATTTTTGTCCCAAGATCATTTTTATTTTAGGAAGAGGTTGAGTATAAGAGAAGCAATTTTAATATTGATAATGGTAATGGAAAGGCAGATAAAGAAGGACAACGTAATATTTATTCCATAAATTAAATTGAAAATGCATTACTCGCGTCTGGTGTAACGTCGTTTTAAGTACGAGTTAAGTTAAAATTTCAAATTTTTCAGGCTGAATATGAGAAGTATGGCTGTAACCCAAACAATTGCTCATGTTAGTTTGTATTTGTGTAAAACTAAATTATGCGTTGCTAGAAGTTGTTTCATCCAATTGGGCTTATAATTATGATATAAATCTCGCTACATCAAAGTATCTTCAGATTTCTGGTTAAGAAAGTATGGTCTGAAATTCGTTCCTAAACAAATACCTTTTATCTCCACACCATCCAGAAACGTGTATCCCCCCTAAACACTTAAAGTTCATCATACAGAATGGAATACAGAAACAAGCAGTAGAAGTAAAACTAATTTATCATCGAATGTGCAAGGTATATTGTATGATGTCTAAAACACGGAATTGTTTGCATGGCTGTAGCAATAATGGTGTGACTGTAAGCCTGTCGCTGGCACGGTGCGGCAGCCGCTGAGAGGCTGGCCGCAGCATTAAGCACGGCGAGGCGCCCGGACGGCCCTCAGCAGACGGCGCGGCGGCTCCTGATAAATGGCCGAACAGGCCGTACATCACCAGCAGCCAGGGGAGCGACTGCCCGCGCAGCAAGTGGCTGCACGCGGCCACGCCGCACAACGGGCAAGGGCGGCTATTGACGAGAATCCACTGCGAGAAAAGAGTCTTAGTTCTTTCGTGCTTGATATTAAGGTTTGCTAACTACAGACGAAACTTGAATATTCGTTCTTACTTGATACGTGTACAAGATTTTCCTAGGCAACCCGGCTTCTAGGCCTTCTCAATAAGATTAAGCCTTCTGATTTACAAATCAGGAAGCTTAAAGGTTATATACTTATACAGTGGTTTATACTTGACTTCTATGTTTAACTCTAATAAAAATTTGCTTCAAAATTATTTAAAGGGACCGCCAACGTTTTTAATAATTTCAGATTACTATCACTATTTTGTGATAAACTATTGATGCATATCATTTCGTTAAGAAAGTTATGTTAGTGCAATATAATTGTGGGTTTAAAAAGACCTGTTATTTATTATTCTATTAAATGGGCAGGGAAAAAAAGACTCGATAGACCAAGGAATCTTATTTAAATACTTTTATTTGTGGCTAAAAATCCACAAGCACGTGTTAAATTTTATTTTCAGTTTGAATATTTACAACTAGAATAAAAATTCTATTTTGTTATCCTCTGCACTGAAAAACTTGCACAATTAGTGACAAAATTATTATTTTTTATATATTTACTATGGATTTAAAATTGCCGTATACCAAAAATTAATATGTTGGGGAAAAAGTATGGTCATTGCAATTTTCAGTTTATAAAAATCAATCGTTGTATAAGTAAACAAAAATGTTATATCGTAATCATTAATATTATTAGAAAGCAAAATTCTTTAAGCAAAATTAATAATATCGAAGAGTAATACAGTAACTTACTACCAACAATAAAACAAGTTAAATATGAGTTTGGGGATTCAGATATCATTAACATAACAAATTTTTAGCTTATTAAACTATTAAGTACAAGATATTAAAGTTGTACAATTATTGATTATAAGTGTATTGCATAGTATGTTAAATGTTCTTTAATATCTTATTTGTCATCATTTATCTCCAAAACGGCTTCTTCTTCTTCATATTCCACTTCTTCGCTGCTCTCGTCTTCTGTAGCGTTGAGGGTGATTATAAGAGAGGCTCGACTACATTATCTCGGACCACTTCCTTCTCGAAATCTTCAGTTTGCAGTTTTTCGGTATGGTAAACACACTTCTGCTGTTCGACGGTAACGTTTTCCAAGGCTTTATGCAGCAAACGTTCGAGATCGGCGATTTTAAAAGTTATGTTTTTTTCCACCGCTTCTCTTGTCACTTGGGCCCAAATGAGCTCTATCGGATAGTACTGGCAATGATAAGAAGGTAAGCGGACTAGTGCACGTCCTCTTTCATTTGCAAGTACATCCAACTCATATACCGGTTCTTATTTATTCATGCGGCCTTTCTCCAGTATCTTAGTTCTCGTCTCCGTAGGCAAATAGGAAAGTTTCTTTTCTGTTAGCCAAGCAGCTACGTCAGCTTTCGGTGTTGTGGCGCTGTCCATGACGATGATAGAACGTTCCTCCAAAACATTCAAAAATCTGTTGAGAAACCAGTATTTAAACGTCGTCGTGTTAATTTCTGAGTGGCAATCTTCAGATCTGTTGATTTTACTGCATCTGTAGACCAACTTGCTTTCCAGGAGAAAGCCAGACTTTGTTGACCCCACATGCCAAACAACTGGCCTTGCCCCTTTTTCAACAAGTATGTTTAGGCCCCCACTTTGGCTTGAATTCTGCCAGATATTTTTTAAAGAATGGTTCTGAGTTACCCAAATCTCATCTAAGTAAAAAATGGGTCGCACGCGTTTCACCTGAACTACGTAGGGAGTTCATTTTCCTCAAAAATTTGATTCTAGGGCCACTATGTCGTTTCGCTCAAGCAAAAATGGCCTACCATCATTCTGACACCTGTATTTAAACCCTGTATTGTTTAATATACATCTTACAGATTGTGCAGATCCTGTAAAATTTATTTTATCTACTCATCTTTTTCTTAATTTTTCTGAGGCAGGGTCGTAAAATTCGCGTACTGTCCTCCTGACACTGTCCCTGTCAAAGGCGCTAAGCTTTGTAAGAGTACTGTATTGTTTAAGATTTTTCTTTGGAGAAACAACCGAAGGTGATTTCCCCTCACGACACACGCGCTGGGCTGTTCTCAAACCGACAGCACAAGCTGCAATGCAAATAGCCAGTGCATTCCCTAATTTCGATATTTTTCAAATCTTTTCTCACCAGCGTACATGTAGATGACAAAATTTTACCATCACTGTTCACAAGAAGTTTGAAATATTTAAAAATATTGTGAATGATAGATTTACTCTGCCGGCAAAACTCTGTTGTCTTCTTGTTGCAATCGTTAGTCCCGAAACACCTGGAATAGGAGAATACACAGTTTCTAATTCCCATTTGCAGGGAGGTGGAAGGTTTGGGGTTGGGTAGCGAGCCGTTGCCGCTCGTACTAGGCAACACAGCCCTCTCAGTGTTGCAATTTTCTAGTGATCCCAAGTGCGGCAACAGCGCGTTTACACATACCCGCCAATACATTTGACCACAGCTATAGATGTATTCATTGGTCTGGAAACCACGCTTTCAAAGAGTGTAAAAATTCAGGACCACCTACTTGTGCCCACTGTGACGGGCCCCATCTCTCCACCGATCGCACCTGCCATCAATACCAAAAACAAAACAAGATAAATAGAAAAAGAGCTTACGAGGGAATATCTTACCAGGAGGCGCTAGCAAGCGCTGAACAAAAAACTTATGCCACGATAACAGCCGAAAATTTTTACACAGTATAGAGAGAAAACACCTAATAATCAAGCAACCGACCCTTCAATGATTAGAGCTACAAACTAAGTTATAAAAGTTCCAACCACAGTTCAGAATACCTCCACCCCGTCGTCAGAAATTAACGGTCAGAATAAACAGCAAGGATAAAGATCCTAATTGGCTAACCAGGGGGACGTAACGAATCACCCACAGAAATGCCACTCAGGTCCACCAAGGACTTCTTACGGGTGCACCAACCCAATCAGCATTTCCAATTACTAACAACCCCTATAGCCAAAACGCCCCTAAAGCAAAAGAATATTTAGTAGAAAAGATGTAAAACTTGATCACGGTGATCTTACAAATGGCATTCTTCGGTAACTTACCACACAACATCAGAGACCTTATTGCCACCACATTAATGAACTTCCATCAATACCCTCCAATAACTCAGTAGCAACATATAATGGAATTTCAACCTTAACCTGCAAGAACTCAACCTGACAGCTGAAACAAAAGAAGCCCTTTAGCATAATGATAACAAAAGTAACCAGAGAAGTAATAGCAATGGATAAGAAAAATAGCAACACCACGGAATCGCAATATCTAAGTATCTCACAATGGATTGGGAGATCAGTATGGGCGAACAGAGAAAGCCTAATTTCAGCGCTCGCTCAAAACAACATTGATATATCCATTTTGTCAGAAACGTGGTTAAACCAAATAAAGAGATCACTTTCAAATCCTGCAAGGTGTACAGGAATGACAGACAGGACGGTAGAGTAGGTGTGGCGATATTGGGGCACCAGAATATTCCACACGAACCGATTACTCTCCATTCGGGCAAACTACCCTTTCAAGCAATAGCAATACAGATACGTACCACCCAGACAACAGTCAACATCATTTCCATTTACTGCTGCCCAAAAACAAAAATCACTTAAAACGACTGGACATATCTTGTTAGCCAAATAAACTATCCAATGATTCTGGCCGGCGATTTTAACGCACATAATCAGAGCTGGGGCTGTCACTACAACGAGCCGAGAGGATCGACAAGTAAGGAGATAACAATCTGGTAATAGTAATAGACGGTAACCCAACAATTGTCCCATCGCCAGGAAGACCCGACTCAGCAGTGGACCTAACTCTCTGCTCCCCACACCTGGCAATCATAGCTACATGGACAGTGCTGAGAGATTCATTGGGATCGGACCACTATCCGATACTTTTAAATATCGGATGACCACTTACCAAAGAAACTCCAGCTCATCCAACAATCAGATGAATAGATCCGACTGGTCCCAATCTTTTTCTTCTTCTGGTCCCTATCCGTTCCGGATGCAGGCAACCATCTTGGCTGTGTTGTCTCTGCTGGTTGATGCTTGGATTAACTCCGTAGTTGTCTTGGAGGTCCACGTTCTCAGATTTTTTAACCAAGAAATTCTTCTTCTACCAGCCCTTCTCTTTCCTGGAATTTTCCCCTGGAGAATAGACTGCAGGAGTTCATAATAGCTATTATTCCTCATGATTTGGCCAAGGTACCGAAGCTTTCATGTTTTTACGGTGGTCAATATTTCCATATCTTTTTTCATTTTGCGGAGCACTTCAGCATTTGTGGTGTGGTCTGTCCATGGTATTCTCAATATTCTTCGATATAGCCACATTTCAAAAGCTTTTAACCTTTTACTGATAGTTTCTGTTAATGTCCATACAGGAGGACAGAGAACATATACTAGTGCAGGAGTCTCATTTTCGTGGTAATCGATAAATTACCAATTTTTAAAAGGTTATTCATTTCGTTTAAAGTGCCCCTGGTCTTACCAACACGTGACTTTACTTCATCAGATGGATCCTATTGGCTATTTACTGTGGAGCCACGATACATATTCAATGGCCAATGGTATTCTGGTTAATCATAATATGGCATTGGGAGTTGTTGTTTTTGCCAATTACCATTACTTTTGTCATATTTATGTTAATGTCAAGTCCGTATTCGTGGCTGCTTTGTGACACTCTATCTATAAGATATTGTAAACTTTCCTGACTGTCTGCAAAAATGACTGTGTTATCTGCGTAGCGATTGTCGTTTATCCACTTTCCATTCATCAGCACTCGCATCTCCACATCACACAACGCCTCCCTGAACATATACTCTGAACAGATATTAAGTAATAAGGGGGAAAGAATACAACCTTGTCTTACACCACAAAGAATTTTTTCCGTATTTTCTCCCTTCAGTTTCACATGAGCAGACTGGTTCTGATACAGGTTTCAGATTTCAGAGGCAGCAGAAAAATCTATTAAAAGAAAAGACTAAAAAATGCCAAGAAAAATCGCCCACCAATATGCTGGAACCCAACATGTTCGAAAGCAATAGCCAATCGTTTCTCCCACAGTTCAGGAGGAGGACTCCAAATTCGTGCTAAACGCGCATGGAACATCGGACCACTAACTATGCACGCTATTCACCATGACAGAACTTCAACAAACTATAAAGCGATCCTCCGACTCTTCCACTGGAATAAACGCTATGTTAGCAAACATGTCGCAATCGAGCTTGCAGAAACTTCTAAACATCTTCAACAAGATTTTTTTTTTTTTAACTGCTTTACGTCTCTCAAAAGCGAGGTAACAACAAGATTTGAATGAAAGAACCTATTCCGGCGGAATGCAGAATACAGGTTATCATTCCAGTATTAAAACAAGGGAAATGCCCCATCAAAGCGACCTCTTATAGACCAATGTCATGTGTAGGAAAAAACACTAGAACGTCTTCTCAAAAACAGATTAGAATGGTGGGTGAAGGCGAACAATCTAATTCCAAACTCACAATCCGGGTTTCGTAAGGGGAAAATCACACTAGACAAACTAGAGATCTTGACGTCTGACATTTACCTCCCATTTTGCAACAAGCAATATTTGGGAGCGGTCCTCCTAGACATCCATTCAGCCTCATTTGATGCACAAACTGGAGGTATTATGGGTACTGATGAAACTTGTGAAAGGATTCTACTCCCTATTATCGGAGAGGATAATCTATGTCAACTCGAAGAAAAATCGAGTAGGACCGAATACTGTTAATCAAGGATTACCTCAAGGAGCAATCCTCAGCCTATTCCTGTTTTTACTAAGTGGTATAATCCACTCTATCCCTACGAAGATAATCTCACAACAATTTTCAGACGACGTGGTTATATATATGCCAACGATGAGTCACAGCAGGAAGAACCATAAGCTATTGAACAAGGAAATTACATCCCTCAACAAACAGCTACATATCAATGGTTTTGAACTTTCACCTAAAAATCTACTTTTAAAAGAAAAAAGTCATCTGCGACTCGGACAATATCCAAATGACACTTAAGAAATAAGTACGATTCTTGGGAACGTTTCTGGACAGCCACCTTAGTTGGTCCCAAGATATCAATCAGCTGATAGCAATGTCAAACTCCCGACTAAACATAATAAGCATGGTGGCGGGTACTTGGTGGGGCTCCCACCCATAAACGCTCCTACTACTTTACTGAATACTGGAATACGGCTCTATGTTCTACCAATATGCTAGAAAGGACGCCCTCAGAAAATTAGATAGGCTTCACTTACTTAAAAGCTTGTGTCGGTGTAATATGTTCAACCCCAATTAACGCCCTATTAGTGAAGGCTGGAGATCCCCCTTTACATACACGACGATCATATATTGAGGAAAAATTATTAATGGAAGAATTGGTACTTAATACCCATCCGCTCCACCATCGACTCGAGAGGATGCAAGTATTAGAGAACAAAGAAAAGAGCCAACTTACGATCCCGCTTCTAAATGCCTACAGAATTTGGTCTAAATATAAAGATAAAGTAGCTTCATACGGCATACACCGCATCTTTGAAGAACCATACGAACTTCGACTGGAAGAAACCCACTTTCAATTTCTGGAAGAAGTCACAAACCCCATCTTAAACCAGAATCTAAATAGATCCTCGAAGAGATAGCGAAAAACACAGTTAAAATATACACAGACGGCTTAAAGAATGCCGAGAAAAATAGAGTAGGAGCAGCTTACTTCTGTCCAAACACTGGTCATTTAGCTCAAATCTCGCTAAATGAAGAAACATCTATTTTCACAGCTGAAGCGAAAGCCATACTGGATGCTGTTAAGTATAACCAAATGATCCACGCGGACAAAATCATTATACTAACGGACTCCACGGCTACATAACAACACGTGGAATTATCACGTCCAAATAACAATCTTAGAAATAATAATAATAAAAAATAAATAAAAAAAATGCAGTAGAGATCAGGGAATCACTACCTACTTGCTATGGGTGCCAGCTCACAAAGCAATAACATACAATGAACGGGTGGATACATTAGCGAAACAAGTCATCCTCAACGGATTTAAAGATGATATGAACCTCCCGAAGTCACATATAATTCATACAATCAAAAATCGAGCCAAAAAAAAAAATGTCAAGAAGAACTGAGAACATCGCTAAGGGTCGCACTATGGGAGCATCCAACCAATTATTCCTCGTCAACCTTGGTTTTATAAATGGACCACCAGCAGACGACTAACAACAATGATTTCAACCATGGAGGATTCCCCAGCCACCTCTTTCGACTAGGTCTGAGAGAATCTCCCCTCTGTGACTGTTCAGATCGGGCCATAGGAGACACAAACCACATTATATTTTCTTGTAGAAAATTAAAAAGGGTCCTGGATTCTATGATCATGGGATTAGTCAACATAGGAATCCCTCTCCCTACCAACCTAATCCTACTCCTAGCTAGTGATGACAAAGCAGTATAAGACAGCCTTACTAGATTCCTAAAAAATGGAGATATAGAACTCTAAGACCTCACCAACGGTAAACAAAATGTCAATAAACATAAAACGATTGCTACAGTGATTCGGTTTATGCCTGAAAGATTGTAATGACGACTAAATAAATCCGGCTTAAAATTGTAATCAGTATTATCAAAACAGTAAGTATCACAGGTACAACGATAATTAGCATAAGCAAGATTGTAATTGGTATAATAAAACCTGTAGATAATTAATCATAATGAATCGTCTTATGATTGATGGCTGTATGGTTTCATAACCAAATGTTAAGAAAATAAAATTATAATTTAGACTCAGGAATACGAATGTCGATATTGTCTAACGTATACCCTTAGGAATATATCAACAAGCATAAAACAATTTGTATCAATTGCTACAGCGATCTGGCGTTATACCTGGAGGATTTTAATTACGACTAGATAAGTTCTATTTAAAATTGTAAACAATATAATCAAAACTGTAAGTAGCATAACTATAACGATAATTAACAGAAGTAAGATTGTATGAGCATAATCAAACATGTTAATAGTTAACCATAATGAATAATGTTACAAGCGATGGTTGTATGGTTACATAAGTGAATGTCAATAAAATAAAATAAAAAAACAAACCATCTCATATAAACAGTAGGTTAGCGTAGTCGAGCCCTGGCTCATACGATGGCAAATTAAAGTCAACGTAGGTAAATGCGAGACACTCCTATTTACACGAAGACCTAGGCAAAAACGTATTCACAAACACTGTCGACCGATAACAGTACACAATCGACCTATACATTTCCGGAACGAAGTTAAGTATCTTGGAGTGCTAACAGGGAGGATCCATATAGGCCACATGATTAATAAAGCAAACATTATACTCAGACAACTATACCCTATGCTAAACAGACAAAGAACACTACACCGAAATAATGCCCGAACAATGTATTTAGCACTCATTCTGCCACTTATGACGTGTGCAGCTGCGGTTTGGGGGTACGCCACTAAGTCTCACATTCAGAGAATGCAATTAATTGAAAACAAAGTACTCAGGATCATAGCAAATGCTCTTTGGGGAACACGAACAACAGACTTACACCGAGATTTCCGACTCGAGCCAACACAGCAAGTAATAAAGAAGCTTGCCATAAACATGTTCGGGAAATCCAAAATGTCGAGATATCCTTTGATACGCACTATAGACAGTTACGATCATAACCACAGATTTAAACACCCACGGCCGAAAATATTGCTCAACAGATAGGAAAAAACTAATACATAAACAAGTAAGAAATCTGTCGACTGCATCAAGGGCTACTGGGGTTAGGGTCCCATTTCATAAACAACCTGCAAAGTAATCACTGGGCTGAGGAAAGTGGTTACAGTGCGATTGCAACACAACAAGAAAACAATCCACATACAACACTAGTACAGTATCAGGCGTGGTAAGCACTGCGTGGTTGCTGGCAAGCGAAGCAGGCTAGCGCGATGCATCCTGGTCCAACACCGCCTGGAATGAGCATGGTGGGGTTGTCTTACACGTGCTGGTGGGGGTGGTCATGGTGGTGGTGTCCGTCACCGTCCTAAAGCTCGGGAAAGTCGGGGGTTATCATCTAGCAGCACTGTGGCTGTCGCCGTTGGCGAAACCCTTACCGTGCACTCCCGGGATGAGGAAAGGCTCTGCGCGTTGGGACGATCGCCCCAAGCACATCGTAACCATTTCGCACCTGTGCCTGCCATCCTAGAACATGCAATGGATTCTCTACTACGTTCTGTGTCATACTACACCACTGGTGAACGACTAGCAGCAGCCGAATTATGGAACTACCATCCCCTGCGATGGATGCCGTTAGCACCACAACACAAACGGCTGCTTATGGAGTGGTGCCGTGACCGTAAGCATGACTGCTGATGCATGGCGTCGAATTGTGTTCAGCGACGGATCGCGGTTGTGCGCTACCTCGGATTACCAGCGTCCACGAGTATTGCGGCGAACTAGGGAGAGCTCCTACCCTTCAAATGTTTTGGAGAGAAGAGGCACAGCGGTGTTACTCCTGTAACTAGACAGCTCGCGCAATATTCAAATAATAATACTAATTACTACTTAAAGGATTTTAAAATTTGCGTGAAATATGCAAGGGGCTGTGGAATGGGGTTGCTAAAGCCAAGGATTGCCAGAGGCCTTTAACGGGATTGTAGACGCCCGGTTTTAACTGGTACACGCAGAGTCTTCTTTCACCACAACAATAGAAACTTGAAGGGGAGACAGTCGTTTCTTATCGAGCTTGGTGGGTGAGCGGTTAACGCTCTGGCCTCGCTTTCTGGAGGACGTAAGTTCGAATCCACATCCGGCCTCCAGATTTAGGTTTTTCGTGGTTTCCCCAAATCACCCCAGTCAAATGGTGGGATGGTTCCTTCAAAAATGCCGTGGCCTAATTCCTTCCATTTCCTTTCCCCCCAGTCCTTTCCCCCCTCTGAAGACCTCGACGTCGATGAGGCGTAAAGCCATAAAGAAGAAAAGAAGTCGCTTCTCACCAAACAGAGAGATGCTTCGATATTCTCGTAAGACCAATAAGTAAAAGGATTTGGATGGTGGATTTTTTGTTAGTGTCCATCAAGCGATGCCTCCACATCGCTTCTGATTGGACACAGCTTCACGAATCTAAGTATGGATCACGAGGGTGAGAATTCCATCAGTACAGTCCAATTAACGATGCTTTAGAAACTCATAACTAGCTTTTCTATGAATTCTGTTTCCACATATGCTACAAGACTACTGATTGGCGAGGAAGAAGAACTGGAGGGAGACACTGAGCCAAAATTGTAGTAGATGAACAGTTTCCAATGGTCTTACGCCCGTGACATTCGGGGAAGAAGTCAGGCTTCTGCTATTGCAAGACGCAAGCTAGTAATAGGACACTACCTGATATATTACACTCACGGGCGCCACCTGAGCAATCGCTGGGATCACGGTGGACTTGGTGCCTGGAGGGTTTGCGCGCCTCCTAGCGCATTTACGTCACCCCGACGCTGTCTGTGTGAGTCAGCGTGGAACTCTAACCACGGTAAAACTATTACGCCAAACGAAACAATTGAGTGAGCGCGTTCTTTAGTTTCCTCAACCCTTTAACGACTCTGTGCGGAGAAATCTGCTCGATTAGGATGATCACTCTTCAACGAAAATTCTGAGCTTTGTTAATAGCCGTGAGGAAACCTAATACGATATGGAAAAACTGCTTAATTTTTCCATCGATCAGCAACTTGTATTTTTGTTTAAGTCCAAGACTTAATGGCGCCCATAATTTGATCAAAATTAAGACATTCGTTACTGTCACTTTGTAATGTGTACAAATTTATAAAGTATTGAATTTTTCACGTTACCTTTTCATGTTTGCTTTTGTTATAAAGACATCATGCTTTGTATTTCATGTAAACTTTTCATAACTGTTTGTTTATTCTTAACGTTGTATGACTTCACTTGTAAGATACAATGCTGCTTTTGTTAAATCATTGTTTATTTATGTATTTCAGAAATCGTAAATACACCGATGTCCTTATGACTCTCAAATTATTTGAATAAATTGACAGATTAAGACTTAACTAGTGGTAAATAACAGGATATCATTTCGCACCCACTTCCTTTCATAAAATCAACTTGTTGAATTATTGAAATGATTAAAGTAATGAGATTTATTAATTATGAAAATGATAAGAGGCGATTAATCATAGCTAGAGGAAAACTGATATCTTAATTACCCCCCGGCTCAAACCATCATTCTACTACACTCTTGGCGTCATGGTGTGGGGAGCCATGGAGTATGAGTTCAAGTCTCGGCTGGTAATGATTGAGGGAACACAACTACGTCACGGACGTCCTGCGTCCTCATGTGTTACCTCTCATGCGACAGCATCATGTTACCATTTTTCAACAGCACAATGTTCGGTACGTGTCTATGAACTTCCTACATGATGTTTCCCGTGGCCGACAACAGTCCAAATATGTTCCTTATAGAGCCAGCTCAGATGTCAATTCTGTCCCAACGCCAGAATCCAGGATATCAAGGACCAGTTCCAACATTCGTGGAACAGCTTGCCTCAGAAGATGATACAATGGCATTATGATACACTTCCCAGCCGAATCAGTGCATGCTTCCAGCCCAAAGGAGGTGCAATGTCACAATGATAGATGGGCTTATACGCTCAAGTTCTTTGTAAATTTGAATCGATTTTGTAATCACTGAAATAGCATCGCACATCATGTCAGCCCGTGAAGTTTCAATTTGTTTCGTCCACACCCTCCCTTTATGGATGCTTCAATTTTATTGTTGGGCAGTGTACTTTTCATATAACCGTATTGAAAATTCAGGTCCTGTCAGAAATATACAACCCGACTGTATGAGAAACTGTTACCAATTAATAAAATGTGATGGTTCAATAGGCTAGTACTATGTAATGTCCATAAAGCTTAAAACAGATTGAAGTATACCAAATGTTTTTTTTTTATGTTTAAAACTTGCATGACGTTCGTGAAATAAAGAATTTTTATCATATTTAGAACCAAAGAAGCTTTATAAAATATTTACTGAGTAATAAAGTTTATATAAGTTTATAATGACATGTAACTCGAACGAATATTTTAAATCCTCATTGGTGTAAATCTGAGAACTCAGAAAACATTCAGTTGCACATCTTTAATATTTTATCAAGCGTTATTAGCCTACAGACTGTTCGACTAGACAAAATTTTTAAAATGCTGGATAGTTCCATATTTAATGTTATCTACGGATAATTACACAGAATTGAGACAGTTAGGTCGAATGGAAGACGGGGACATCTGGAAATGATTAATAAATTACGAGAAACGGGGGTAATAATGCAGAAAAACAAGTTGCACATTAGGAGTATGCACCGATGAATTAGAAAAAATCTTGTGCGAATAGAATGGAAGTCAGGAGATCAAAGAGACCGATGACAAAGGAGCAGTGATGAAGAAACTCTTTTCTCTTCCTTTTTGAATTGGTGCTTTATGTCATCTCCGCAGAAATAATTTCAGTCTGTGCTGTAAGTAAATTGGAAAATTAATAGATGAAACAACATGAAAATTAATATAGAATCGTTTAAAGAATGTGTACCAGTTAAGCACATTAAAAAAACAAGACACATCAATACCAAAATATTGTTAGACGAAGAAGTGGAACAATGTAATCTAACATTAATAAGAGAAGAGTTGTGTCTTTTTAGTTTACAATCATCGTTATTATTGCCGCCATCCAAAATAATTATTTCTTTTCTAATTCGCTTCTGTTGTAGATAAGGTCTTAACAGCTAGTCGAATTCCCATGAGTTCTCACACTATTAAACGGATAGTTTCGGTAGAAATTTATCAGTTCTCTATATAAGGCGATTCTAATTATGGTTGCCTAATGTGTGTTTTTTCTGTCTTTAGAAACTGCGTTTCTTACTACCAATGTTAAAGCTGGAAGTTAATAATATATATCATCGAAATAACTTATTTCAGAATAATATATTTATAGACCACAAAATGGAGATATTTTCAAGATAAGATTTTTTTTTCCCAAAGAGATCTGAAATACCTGGTGTCTTAAGCTAAATTGCAAAAAGCAGAATTAAGTAAAGCAGTGTTATACTTGTTGAATAACAGACGACTAGATCATAACAGACATGATAAAATTCTTCACAAAATACGTTACTGCCATAATAATAATAAAACAATAATGTTCGCGTCACCAGAATCCGAGGAAATTTGACGCGAAAATGGACTGTTTAAAAGCTCAAAGTTGCATTACTAATTTCCATTGTGACGTATTAACCTTAATGCATCTTCAGTAACCGATTGTCATTCCCATTGGGGAATTGATGGTGGAGAAATGAAGGTGAAATATACATCGGAATAACATAACAAAATGTTGTTTCCATTACATACAGGCAATGTTTATTTTATGTCAAATTCTTCCCGTTAGTAGAAAATTACTATTTTAAACAATTACGCTACAGCTAATCTTTAATCGAAGCAGATTTTGGTACTCCTATAATTTGTTATCTAAACTTCCCTGACTTGATTAACACTAGAGACAAAGATACTGGCAGTAAGCCTCATCTGAAAGATATGCTAGCAGGTATTAGTGGCCGCTGACTGAGCAATGATCCAAGCCTTCTAGTTAAATCGTTTGGCGTTAACGATCGGCTGGTTTGAAGCTGTTGTCCATTCCGCTTCTGTCTAGGCGGGACATAACTTAACGCGGAAGCCATACCTCGGCGATGATTTATAAAGTACTTTCATACACGAAGCGAGCCTAGCCGTGCTCTAACGAGACATGCAATCGCTCAAGGCAAAACATTATGTATTTATATTATCATACAGATATGGTAGAACATTTGTCTTTGATCTCCCCTAAGCAAAAAAAGTGACAGGTGTAAACGCGGATGTAAATTCGTGGCTCATTCCAGTGAGATTCCTTCCATTTGACGTTTATTTTATGGAATTCACCGGAAAGTTGACGAGGCGATCGCTGGAGAAAATGTTTGTATGTGGTTGTGTTTGTGAGGGGGGACTTTTTACCGTAAAGATCATCTGAGTTCATGAGAGGATTTTCAATTTTTTCGAATTATGTAAATGTAAAAGTACAGTTAGTTCATAAATTTATTTGTTGCTTTGATCATGTAATCATTTTCACACTTATTGTTACATTTTTCTTAATTCACTATACAATTTGACGCTGTATTTTGCTCATACATCTGTTACTCTTGGTTCTTAAGAGAATTGTAGTCTCTATTCTCCAGTAATATTGAACAAGCTGTTGCCTATTGCCGTTGGATTGTTTTGACGTGAGAATGTGTCCATCTAGTCACACACCGAGGGACAATTCACAATCCAGCTTGAATTTACTACCGAACAATACTCGTATCTCCGTATAGCACAGTGTTTACCTTTCTGCTGGTCTCCTCAGAGTGCGATAGACACAAGGTCGATATGAGCGCTGTTAGCAAATAGGTTTGCAATAGACGGCCTGGCTGCTGTGTAAACATGTTGGCGGCGATATTGCGGCTGCCGCTCGCTGTTTGTCCTCTGCTGTTATTGTCTTGGTGGGCGCCGCCTTTGTCCTGGGGGAGCCGGGTAGAACAAGTTGGGTCCCCTGCTACCGGACAGAACTTCACACCAACGCGCCAAATACCATCAGGGTTCTGCAAAGCTACAAACACATATCACATGGCATTTCGATTTGTTAATAATTCTTCATAATATTTTCTGCAGTTGCCTAAGAATGTTTGGTAGCAAACGTCACAGTGTATGTTTCTCGACCAAACGATGGGAGGAGAACACCGGAATGTCAGATCTCTTATGACTTAGTCATTCAGAGAGAAAGCTGTGGAATCAACACACGTGTAATCAAATTGTAATTATTTTAAATGTAAAAACCTATTTCCTAGAAGCCTATAATCAGTTAATATTCAGATTGTTGGATAACAGACAGGTTATCCCAGAATACATATTTTAATGTCATTCTATATCTTTGTAATGTTAGAGTTCCATGGCCTGTTAGTATTACTCTTTTAAGAGGTTTCTACAGCAACAGACATACATATATAACTAGGAGATTGCCTAGGTTGTTAGCACTAAGGAGAACCTGCAAATTAAGAAGTCCGATCACGTAATTAAAGTGATGTATTGGAGTTTATTAAAACTAAGTTAAACTGTGCTGAATATAAAAAAAACTATCAGTTAATTTATTTAGTTTAGCTGCACATTCAGAAAATAAAATAAATAGCTCCACTTCGCAATAAAATCACGAAGTTATCTAAGAAGCATAAAAGGACGAAAAATATAAACAAAATCACTTCGGAAATGCAATAAGATCTACTGTTGAGGAATCGAAAAACGTTGCTGCTCGAGCTCAAACGACACTAAAATTTGTTTTTGTTAGAGACATGGGTTTAATTGAAATGAAACTGATACCTTTTTGATATTTAAGATCTATCTGTAACATTTGTAATGATTTATTACGAATTTATTTATCACCACAATTGTATTTTATTTACATTTATTAAGTGGTCATTAGACAAAAATATAATTATTTTTTCATGGGTTATTGATGAAACGCATATATGTTTAAACTGTTATAATCTCTACAGATATAAATCTGTAAGCGGATTGTTTCTGTCAGCCAATTATCACTGCTTAACTCAGACACTACCCAACCAATTTCGATTGGGTTTTCACAGTTTCAAAGCTTATATAGCCTATCCTAAAAACTTTGGTATGTTTTATTACATTATGTGACCGGGGGACGGAGCAAGAAATGATAATCTGTTTGTAACCAGAAAAGATAGGCGTTAGAGGTCACACTGCATCTAAGATAAATACTCATTTTTTTAACCTCAAAAGACACCTATCGAAGATCAAAGTACATCACACAAAACAAACCACTCTCGGATTCTGTTAATGTTGGTTTTGGCTACTTATTTGCTCAATTTATTTAAATATGGTGCATTTACACAGAAAAAGTAAATCAAACTACTACACCAAAGATTAACACTCCAATAAATTGTGATATTTACTGCACATAAATAGTTTAAGGTTTCTACATTGCAAACCTCAGATAGAATCCAAACCAAAGTTTTTCTTACTATCAATACTAAAACTTGATCGTATATAGTTTTTTGATTGTTTCGTTATAGCACCTAGATATAATTCTAACCTGTCACCATTAACATTAAAAGATTTTTTTAAAAAAATATGCAGCTCCTTCGCTTAAATGATAGTCAATCAACCCGACAAATCTATATATATAAATATGAATGTATGTATGTTTGTTTGTTTGTTAGTTTGTTTGTTCTTCATACAAATCCACAGTTTCCATCCAATCTCGATGAAACTTTGCGCACTTATCCTTTAAAACAAGGAGAAAAATACTGTCTACATTTGGTTGTATAAATAGTACATGTTGTCTTATAATTTTGAAAAATTACTGAACGGCGATAGACATATGCGTAGGTCTCTGTACTGCCTCCCCATGCTGCGACCTAGTAGCTTAGTGGTTAAAGCGCTTGCTAGCTGGTGTGTCGGAGTGTGGTCTCCGGTTCAAATCTCCCTACAGGTAAAGATTTTTATAAATTGTTTTTGATCGTATGAGTCACGCCTGGACCGTCGGTTGTTCTGATTGAATGTTAAACGATAGATATCACAAATTTAGGGGTGCAATGCGAGGAAAATCGTAGGTAGTCTTGCAATGCTGTAGATTACACTTTTTTTGCGTTATATTGATCCCTCAGGGATTGTACTCTTGCAGTCAGTGTGTGTGTGATCTGCACTAATAATACTATAAATGCGGAAGTAAATCTCTGTCTTTTTGTTACGTTTGGACGACTAAATAAGTATACTGATATTGATGGAATTTGTCAAGCAAATACTTTGTATCTGTAGGTAGGGCACAGGACATTTTTTCGTTATGATTAACAGTTGCAGTCACGAAATTTTGAGGATGGTGACAGAGATGTGTGTTTTAGTCTGTAATGATACGTCGGTTGCACAAGCTGTGCTTCTCGCGCATTACGTTAGTGTGTAATTTGTTAATAAATTTCGTTCAGAGAAAAAATGTATTATTTAGTATAGATGTAGATTTTCTCTGTTCCATTACTTTTTTTCTGCTTAAATGTTAATGTTTCTGGCACCACTTTTTTATGCCTTATCTTTATCATGCCTTGCAGGCGTAAACTGGCCTAAGGTGTAGCTTTAGCAGAACACGAGCAGCTAAAGTTATTAGAACCCAAGAATCGGATGCTCATGCTGAAGAAAGAAGAATAGACCAAGCTGAAATAAAGCTGCCCTTAGCTTAACTGATATAGTCATGGCTTTCCTGTCATATTATGCCGACTCGGTGTTGTTTGGGTCCAATCCTTCGTTACCAACAACTTTCTAAATTCAATTCTTGCAAAGAAATTCTTAATCCACGCGTACTAAGTCGCGGGTAGCAGATAGTTTAAATATAATATATATAAATAATATAACTTATATAAATATAATATGATAGTATTTATGCTTGGATAGTAGTAACGCAAAATTATTCGTCTTCGTATTAAAATGTGCAATTTTAATGTATCTTTATGAACATCTGATTAATTAAGTTCTTATTTTTTTAAATTACGTTAAAACAGAAAAACAAAAGTTCTTTATAGCTGAAGGAACTTCGAAAATAAGAAAGTAGCTAAAATAAAAGAAACTCCTAACATGATATTTAGGTTTATTTCCCTTTTGCAGGATAATAATTGTTACATGGGAGAGTAAAGGTAAGCATTTAACTTCATATACCTAGGCAAGCTTGAGCGGAGCAGTGCGCAGATGATAGTTGGCAATATATTATTACAATGGTTAATTGTAAACAGTAAAGACGAAACTTGATGACATCGTTTAAAAATAAAAAAAAATTACGTTTGGTATCTTAAAACTTCTTTTGTGACAAAAAAATACCACTTTATAATGACTTACTTTCACGAATTTCTGTTTATCGTTGGAAAAGCTCCTAATTTTTCCTTTATTTCCATTAGGCATTCCTGTCTCTCTTAGTGCGTGTGTGGAACGTTCTCTTAATGCTTGAACAATTTATCTAAACAGGAGTAACGTTTATTGAAAATTTTAACTTTTGTGCTTTTGTATTATTTATGACTATAACTTTTCATAGGCAGACGATTCAGTTTTCCTGTTTAGTATTAGCTACTGAAAATAATTCTAAGTAACACCTGCATCCCCATTGTAGAAAATTATGTTCAGTGTCCATCTTATAGTATCTGTCCTTTAGTGGATATTTAATTTCATAAGAGAGGAGTTTGCATTTAAATTGATCTACTTACAGATAAAAACAAAATATCATTAAGTAATCACATATGAAATTTTTTGACAGAGAAATGACAACTTAATTCTTCTGAACATAAGATACATTATTCTGGTTCCCTTGGATTTTTTTTTTATAAAGCAAAAGAGTTCCAATAAAAAAGTAAGTTCATTTACCACGAGAATTAGTTCATACAGGCACGCATCTCTGACGTTTTGCGACCGTTGTTTTTACTACTCGTTAACTGGCTGCCGTCAGGAATAGGATTTCCGCATCTCTTCAGTTACAAACCATTGGCTGACATCATCTTGTCTTTGGCTTGTAGTAACTTTGTAAGTTTTCTGTTGTCTGCACGCACGAATAACATTTTCTTGCTGTTGGACAGTTATTCAAAATGCAAAGTTGATTTTTAAATATTGGTGCTCAGGCATCAAAATAATATTTAAGAAAGAACCGCATAATTACATACTGCTTTTATTCAAAATACTGATTCTGATGAGTGTTGTATGGGTTTATATAGAATAAACAGGAAATGACAATCAAACTAAAATCACTGAAGCCGGGATAAACCAATGTAAATAGAAAATGTAAGCAGATCATAATTTATACGATAACTTCAATTTGCAAAATGTAATACCAAAACCATTTAATGACATGTAATTTACACATACTTAACAGGTAAGGCCGCTGAAGATGCTTCTGTGATTGGGGTGAAACGCGTTTGATGAATAATTATACGAACGTAAAATTCCATTCCATTGACAGTAATCATTAATCGTGAGAAATTTATAATTATTACCAGTAATTGGATAAAATGTTGCACAACATCTAGTTATCAAGGATACTATGTTTTATACCTGATTAATAATCAAAATATGATTTAAATCTTAATAACAATTTCATCCATGCGTAGTTTGAAAAAATGACAAATGTTATCCTAAAAAAATATAACATTTCGTTACATAAAGGCGTATTAACATGTTGTTAGCTATTTAGAATAATATAAAAATTACTAAAAATCATTAATTAAGTGAAAGATTTTCTCTTCATATCGTTCCGATTGGGATTGATTTACAGTTAAGTTAACAATGGCAGAAACATAAAATCCAACAGTAATAATTTGATATAATGCGTCTGTTTTAATCCATAGTTATTTAATATTTATGAAAACTGAGATTTATACTTTTCTTTCGAATCAGGATGATGTGAGAGTTACCAAACATTGAGTATAAATTTATGCAAATGATGGCACGTTATTAAAAAAACTATGTGAATTTTACAATATCCAAAGTTAAACGTGTTTCTCATACGATTAACTGTATCTTGTGATTTGGTACGAAGCAATACTTAGCTCTGGGAATGTAGTTTTATTTTATGCTAGCCCCAAAGCCAGTCAAAAAAGACGGGTTTAACTGAGTGTTATGGTAATTTATTTCTCTGCAGTTGCTTAAATAAATAGAATTGTTATAAAATAAAGTTCATTGTAATTTATCGTCCCTTCTGTTGTAGCAAAAAGCTTCTGTTGTTAACATGGTCCGGGATGCATTTCAGCGTAACTCCGCTAATATGGCTGCTAGAAAAGCAAAGCTTCAATCACATGCGAATTAATACATTCCCTGTTGTGGTATGACAGAGTCATCCACAATGAATATTATTAAGTAATTAATTAATATTCAGATTTTTCTTGGTAATATTAAGTTATTAAATTGTAAATATTATAAATGATAGGGTTAATTCATAGGTGAATAATCATATATTAAACCCGGGCAGCCAAAGTTATTGTTATATGGTTTAGTTTCTGCAAAACTTGCTGTTCAGAAAATATATTGAATGTAGGAAGTTGGAACTGCAGTTTTGAACGCTCAGAGGACGGGACAATGCCCAGTGTCGCCGACAGGCCGACGCCTATGGCTCACAAAAGGGGTAGCGCAGGGGAACCGTTAGCTACCGAGTATACTGACCTCACCCCTTCCCAGTGGCCCGACAAGGTCAAGCAAAATGTGCGGGAAGCGCGTTAGCGAATGTTAGCTGCGATACGAAACACGTGATGATGGACATATATCAATGCACCAATCGTGAACGGCTACAGGGGTTCACAGTGGTTAATTCACGGCTTCTGTTTCATGAGCGGGAGAGAAAGCTGATTTTGCGGGAGAAGAGGACACGACGTGATATTCACGGGACTTGCTGCCGAGACGAGCTGCTGAGCGGACGTATCTCCCGATACGCTCGTGGTTGTTAATCAGTGACTGTGTCTGATCGCATTTCTGGCTGATGGGCTGGAAGCTGATGTGCTAACGCGGGCATATCCGCTTACTTGGCATTCGTTGCTGCAGTGGTACTGAGTGTGCCACACCTCATCAAGAAGATGCTATTATGGTAAAGTACCGACGCATGGGTCCACAGTTCCATTGGGTTTTAACGAGGCTTGCTAACCCGTAAACGACTCCTGAGATAAGACTCTGCTCTCATCCTAAAATCACTGAGCTAACCAAACTTTTCATGTTTTAACTTCAAAGTCGAAGCATCTTGCTCATTGTTTTAAATTCAAGACGATGCTTTTAACTTTAAACGGCGCCCCTGGGATTCTTTGTTTTGTGAATGTTAACTTCAACTTGTTGGCCTGTGATGCCACTTTGATATCATGTTGACTTTGCAAATTATTGAGATATTTAAATCAGTTTCATGTTTGCTTTTAGCCGGCGGATTGTAAATGTCGGGTACTGCTTGTTTGTTTGTCTTTGGATTATGTTTAACGTAACGTTAACTATACCCGGCCTTGTATAATCCAGAAGACTTAATAAATTGAGTATAATATTTGTGTAAAATAATAATGGTTCTAGTTCACCATTTAACCAAATAACCAACTTATTGGATGTCATATATATTACTAATAATTATATTTCATCAACGTATTGGCCCCCCAGCCCTCCCGAACCGGATGGACCAATACACTGTATCGCATGTCAGTGTCATCATGCATCGCGATACCAGGTACAAGCTTGATTCCAAATCTTCATGGGTTCTTACATCATGCTTTCTTATTACCTGTTATGAAGATCGATGTTTTAACGGCTGACACAGCTTACATTGGCTGAAATAATGACCCCAGTGAAAACGAAGTATGCTAAAAATAAATCTTAACAGCTTACGCTATGCCACATAATATTTAATTGTGGTTTAAGCCACATATATCGCGATCAATTTGGAACTTCTTTCATTCAAACCATGTAATGATTTCAGTAAAAAATTAACTGATAATTAATATGCCAATTTAAACGAAATACATAAATTTCTTTCACTGTTCTAATTCATTTCTTAGCTATTGCTTAACTAAGTACAATTGTTATAAAATCAAATTCAATATAATTCCTCGTGCATTGCGCTATAGCAAAAGGTTTCCGTATCCATCCTCGTCCAGGTTGCATTTCAACCTAACCACATCCTACGCTAAACCTGTCGCCAGAAAAACAATACTTCAATATTAATACATGTACTGTATCGCATTTTAGTGGCAATAATGCATCAGTATATAAATTTCGGCTCTAGAGTAATCACTGGGACTCATAAAGGAATTGACCTTTTGGTTTGAAAATTGTTACACACGTTCGATAGATTATATTGTTTAACGTGTGTTGCTCTTAGAATTGTAAAATATATACATACCTCATAAACTTCACTCAAAAAGTACAGCAACGCTATACGCTTCAAGGGTTTTTACACCTTTCTTTATTGCCATCCGTGATTCAGACCCATATTAGGATTCAATGGCTGACATAGTTACATGTTACTGAAATAATAGCCTTAGGAATTTTTCTGAGTTAAAACAAAGGAAATTAAAATAAATCTTATATACTTACATTACGCCAAGTAATATTTGTTGTAATTGTAGTGTAGGCTGCATAGATCGTGATCAGTGTGCAACTATTTCCGTTGGGATACAGTTGAAATTATATATATATAAAAAACCTAAATTATTCATGCCCTTTGCCGTAACGTCAAATGCCAGCTGTAATTCTGACCCATACCAAGTAACAATGTAATCAAAACTTTCGCTAACATTGTTGCTCAAAACTTAAAGCTTTTATCTTAGATATATATGGACAAAGAATTTAAGGAGTACTTCTATGTATCAAAAGAATATTACGTAAATAAAAGCATCTAATGATTGATACGTCGATTTAAACGCAATACATAATTTTATTTCAGTGTTCCGTCAGTTAATTTATTCGCGGATGCTTAGAAATGTTATTAAATAAGGTGCATAATCTAGAACTAGACGGAAAGCTTGACGTCATAGTGAGACGTCATAGCGTGACGTCATGTCGTGACATGACGTCATAGATGACAGACAGTTGCTTATTATAATTATAGATTAGATTGTTAGACAAAAAGCTAAAATTGCAAATAATTTTTGGTTTGATGCACTTTTCGTTTCAAGATTTGAATCTGATTTTTTTATTTTTAAGAGTTTTCACAGCCACAACATTCGAGGTTCTTCCAGTAATGGTATACGGGTTCTATGCATTGCAAACTTCAAGGCAAGTGACAAAACTAAGCCCTCTTTCTAATTACATTGTTCTAAAAAAATATTTCTGATATGGGAATATGTGTTTCTATAGCATTTTTGAATGGGGAATTCAAATCTGAAATCTGAAAGTACCCATCAGCGCAGTTTTTTAGTTATATTAAAAAAATGTATACTTTAACTTCAAATAATTTTTTATCTATACAAAGAGAAATTTACAAAAACCATTGGGCAACATCAACTTCTGCTTTAATATGCAAATTTTGGTACCTTTTTCTATATTTTTGCTAAATTTTGTAATGTAAAAGACATTGATAAAGATCAATAGTTGAATTTGTGTTAGACTGATTATAATGGACTGGGGACTCTTTATAGATGCATCCAAAATTAGTTTAAAGGCTGTTCTGTTCAACAATGGGATCGTAATTTCTTCCATCCCAGTTACCTATGCTAGTATGACTAAAGAGTCATATGAATTTTGGAATATGTGCTCCCATATATTAAATAAAATGAACATAAATGGAAAATATCTGGCAAATTATTGTAATAATATTGAGTATGAAACAACGCTACACCAAAGTGAGTGGGATAGTAGTGAAAGAAATTCTGATTATAAGAAAAAGGAATGACCTCTTCGAAAAAGGAAGCTAAGAAAATAAATTGTTAGTGTAAGAATCAGGTAGACAGTGAAGTTGTGCTTCTTGCTCCACTTTACATCGAAATGGACCTAATGAAGCAGTTTGTTAAGGCCATGTATAAAACTGGAAGAGGATCTCTTAAATAAATTTTCTCTTCCTACACCAGCAAAGGTAAAAAGAAGTATGCTTATTGGCCCTCAGATTAGCAAAATTCAGAGGGAGCAAAAGTTTGAATAAACACTGACGGCAGAAGGAAAACGATCATGAATGTCTATGTTTCAAGAATGTCACCAATAATTTTCTTAGAAAATGAAGAGCTTATAACTATAAATATTTGCTAGATGAGATGCTTGCTGAACCCAAAAAATTGTGATACAATATGTTTCTGAAGGTGTATTTCTGCACTCAGGAACGCTGCAGCCACATGGCTGATGAACAGGGCGAAAGGTTCCGTAAAGACAAACAGCGAAGCGGAAGTGGATGCCTGCCAAGCTGGCTGATTATTACAGGGATATGAATATAAGGTGGGGAAAGAATTGCTTGCTGAAGACTTGAAATGCAAATATCTTGGAATTACTTTTGATAACAAACTTAACTGGGCAGGACACATAGGACAGGTGGTAGGAAAAGGTTTCAAAGTTCTGCACTTGTTGGAGAGAGTGATGAGGGGATGTACGAGAGAAGTCAAGGAATTGGGTTACAAAACTTTGGTCAGACCATTGCTCGAATATGGTAGTGTAGTATGGGACCCTCATTTTACGTATCAAATACAGGAGTTGGAGAGGGTGCAAAGAAGGGCTGCTAGATTTATTTCTGGAAATTATCGCAGAATGCAATCAGTGACGGATATGATAAAGGAGCTGGAATGGGATTCATTGCAAGACAGGAGGAGGATGAGGAGGGTCATGGGAGTGTACAGGGCATATACTGGTGATGAGGCATGGAAAGATATTGCAATAGGTATGAAAAGTAGTGCATGGAAGGGAAAAGATGACCATGACCACAAGCTGGCACTCGATTTCAGGCACAAGGGTGTGGGAAGATTCTCTTTTTTAGGTAAGGGTGTCAGGGATTGGAATGAGTTACCAAGAGAAATGATGAATAATTTACCGAAAACTTTGAAGGAATTTAAAGATAAAATTTGCAGAGGGCAAATGTAGGTGGGTGCAGGATAGGGGGAAGATGGGTGTGTAGGGATATTGCCACCGGAGCCTGTGCTCCATTGCAATTAAATTAAATTAAATTAAATTAAATTATTCGGTACTACAAAGATAGTTACCATAAATTGAAGAAATAAGGCTATCAATAGCAGAAAAATAAACTTTTTTGGCTCATGTTTGTCACTTGTTAATTGTTTGTACAGTGGTAGTAGTATTTAGTAGTTCATCTATTGATTAAAATATGTTTTCAATAACTTTTAGAAATACTAGAGTTTAACGGTTTTCATAAATACAAAAAGTTAAAAAAATTAAAATCCCCATTACTAGAAAACTGTGCCTGATCGAAGAAATCTGAAAGTAGATATGAGTTCAGTGCACTGATTCCACAAGAATCAACAAATATCTCCGGGTTATTTTTTTTCGGAACAGTGTTATTTTGGATCTCAGTTCCATTACTATCTAATTTGAATAAATATGCGTCTACTTAGGATGTTTTTTCGGTTTGCTCGTATTGGAAAGAAGTTTTGTTGAACGCCTGATCCATCGATTCAGTATCTTTATTACAGAGCTGCTGTTCCGTCAGACGGAGAAGTAGAGAAAGGTATACACTTTCTCCACCCGCATCTTTCTTGAGTCGCGCAGCGCCGGGGAAAGAGCCATTCCGGGCCGTATGATTGCGGCTGTATTTCTCGTTATCTGCGGCCTCCATTCCTGTAATGCTGAGTAATGGCGTCCTTCCGCCTGTTTCCCGGAATACTTGAACGGAGATATAGGGCCAAGGGAAACGAGCTGCCGCCAGCGGTTTACTGACGTATTTATTTCAATTCGGGTTATTTATAAAGCGACTGTCACTCTGCTCAGAGTGCTTTCTTTTCATTGCTCTCCTTATTCCTATCACGAATCACGTTAACGTTTCTTTTTAAATCACTTTAGGCCGATGCAGCAATTCAGCCATCTTGAAGTATTTATAGGATTGCGCTCACAATTGTATTTTAGAAACTTTTTTGTAATCTGTGTACATTGTAGCCAGGACAACACAAGACAGCACACTGTAAAATACTTAAATAACACCGAGCTTAGTGGGTGAGCGGTTAACGTTCTGGCCTCGCATTTGAGGGACGCCAGTTCGAATCCCCGTCCGGGCATTCAGATTTGTTTTTTCCATGTTTTCCCCATATCACTCCAGCCGAATGCCCAGATACTACCTTCAAAGGCCATGGCCGATTTCCTTCCAGTTCCTTGTCACCAATCCCATCCCGTCTCTAATGGCCTCGACGAGGCTTAAAGTCATAAGTAAAAAAAAAAAAAAAAAAAAAAAAAAACAGAAAAAAAACTATGAGAAGACTCGAACCGTTGCCCCTTTTAATGAAAGGCGAAAGGGCTAGCCACTGCGCTGCCAGGTACCGGCGTACCGGCAGATCAAACCTTGACAGAGGCTTGATTGGACGTATCTTATTTATGATTTATGCTACCATCAAAGTGCAGAGGTGGTACCAGTTTTCTTAAAAATTAACACTCACAGGAATGTACTCTTATTATTTATAAATGATTCCATTCCAGGTGTAAGTCTAAATACAATCTTATACCAACTGCGAATAGTTAAATGCACATGGCTAAATTTTTTCTGTAACTGTTGTATACGACACCTAACAGCGAGGTTATCACCTCTCAGTGAATGTCACAACATATTTCAAGATTTTCTTCAGGTTATCTTTTTAGTGATATAAAGAAGAACATTTTAGCAGGGAAGATCTCAATGTTGTGCATTCGTAGAGTTTATTTTAAATAAGCTCTACGACTACTGGTAAGACGTGGTGAGACCCCTACCACTCCCTCACGTGAGATTTACCTTATAATTTTTAAATAACTAAATTTATTAGATATGTTCACGTATTTTTCTTCATCCCACTAAATATCTAAACGTTAATATTGATGTCTTCAATGTTCTACATTGTTTCAGAGAAATAAGAGGAGAAAAATGATACAAAATTATGACGTAGGATTTTGTTGATCCCCTCCCCCTCCATATAAATGAGATTTGGTGAGATTACGCTTAATCTCCCTCCCTCCCTCCCCCCTTCCCCCTCGTCCCCTTTCCTGACGGAATCCTAAATATTTCGCCTATCGTATATAATATAGAAATGGGACATCAACAGGCAGCATTTCCCAGTTTATTCAGTTTTAAAGCTAATTCGAGTATGTAGCACAAAAGGGAAGCAGACATCAATTGATTTAGTAGCCTATTTAATGCTTAAAATCTCAACAGAGTTAGAGACATTGGACCTATAAAGAGTTTATGGTTGGTTTAGAACGTTGTATTACGCCTGATAATTTCAAAATGAAGTAGGCCTACCTGAAATAGTTTTTGTTGCTCATAGAGAGGCACCTAACTGATTCATATTTCGTTTAACGCAACAGCAGCTTTCGTTCCCGACAAGCTTGCCTACTTTTAATATAACTGCAGAGAATCATAATTCTACCAATCTTATAATCTAATAATCATCTGTATTGCTTCTTGTGGGTATAGGCCATCGTAAAGTGGTGCCTCTGCTCGAAAATATATGTGGCTTTCCACGAAAGTATTTGTATACGGGCAGAACAGCAGAGAGATGCTGTACTGGAGTGATAAACTTATTTTGGGCTCCAAATGGGAAAGCAACATTTCTAATTTAGTTTGTGGTGTACTTAGTTTGATTCGTATAAAATTATATGGAAAGCTTACGAATGGAGACTGCTTGTTGTAATTAATAGCGAATTAGGGATTAGGCTGAATGAATGACAAAACAGACTTCCGAAAGGCGGTAGTTTCTAAAAACTAGTGGTGTTAACATACATAGCAGGTAAAAAGTAGCCAGTTCGAACTCTGAAGGTGAAACTGTTCTCAGTACACCAATTACATGATGATTACGTCTGATATTGCAGGCAGCGTAGCTGTGTTGGTAGATTGTCTGACACCTGTTCGGACGGCTGTATTACTAGGACCGAAACTGCTTCCCAATCCTGTTCAGCCTGCTGTTCAAAGAAAGTGCTTAGCGAAATAAATAAAGGCCGGAACGTGGCGCTAACAACTTCAACCCCTCTGTTGTCCCGAAGCCGACGAATGAGGACATGATGGACGTAACAATCTGGAAGGGGATCTTCTATACCTTCTCCGATTCTGCAGTTCTTTTTCCTCACAATTGTTGAATTTTTTATTAAGTTTTGTCATGATATTGAGACCAATGAAACCAGTATACTGCGGGATCAGTTAGCTCTCGGTCTGGAATTCGGGAGAGCGTTCGTTCGATACCCAGTGTGGCGATTCAGATTTCGGGGTTCCAAGGTTTCCCGGAACTACTATCAGGCGAATGCAGGAATGGTTCCTTCAATAGCCCTTGTCCGAATAATTTACCGTATCATGTCCACAAACCTTCCTCGGCTGTAATGACGTCGGTGAAGCAAGGAGGTTGAGATAGGAAAGAAGGCAGCCGAATACAGTGGAAGATTTCGGAACTAGCATTGCGAAGAATTCTAGTCCAAGTTTCGAGAAAAAATTAGGGCGAATGCTGGGATATTTCATTAATATGTAAGCTCATTTTGCATTACTTTTACCTACAATTATTGAAGCTCGTAGTCCGCGACCCACCAGTTGACAATCTGAACGTCAACAAACGCATAAAAATCTGGAAGGAGCCTCCAGGGCTGGAGTCCAGGCCGCTCGCCTCCATTATTCATGAGTGTCTGTGGCTGACAGCCGCCGGTTTACATTGCAACACGCAGCGAGACGCCCGCGGGAATTGGACTTTTCAACCGGCCTCCCGCTGCGCAAACAGCTCTCTGACTGGACGTCATTGGTCCACGCTGGCCACATCCAGCACTCTTCATCAACGACCTTATTCCATCTGACAGCGAAAACACTGGATTGATACTGCGTGAAACTCCCTCGTGCACTACGTCAGCTACATTCGTGTCAAAACTTCTGTCAAACATCTGTTAAGGATAAGGCAAACTAAATATTCATTTCAATGGCTAGCCTTATTGAGAAAAATAGAAACAAGTTTAGATTGCAAATATAATGACAAACGTTTAAAAGGGAAAACAATAGGTTAATACGTCACATTTCTATTGGCTGACACTATCTAAAAAGATCTTGAAGAAGTCTAAAACTTGTTTAACTTTACATTTATCACGCAGTAGTTTTAAATACGACCCACGTAAAGCACAGTTATTTGAGCGGATAAATCTTAGACGATTACTTAAGTCTTCAAAAATCACGTTCTGTTACTGTTTTGCTTCGTTTATGCCACGGTTCTTGCGGTTCGATGACGGAATCTGTTTTTGTTTATATTTTTTTGTTATAAATTCCGTACACACCGAATTTCAGGAATTTTTATATTAATTTCTTTCACTATTTAAGGAGCCGACCTCGGTAGTGTTGGGGCTAGAGTACTGATCTCGCGTGCCGAAGGTAGGTGGTTCGAGTCCGGCCGAGGGCATGGGTGTTTAAGTGTCGTGTGTGTTAGTGTCGTATACGTCCTGTGGTGTCCATACTTAGAAGCTACAAAGTACTGGGGAAACTGATTCACTGGAAGAGTTATCATAATCACATTGAGCTGGCTGTATGGCCTTAGTTGCCGAATACCGTTAGAAAAGGGAAAATTGATCATAATATTGTTCATAATAGAGAACATCTAACAAAGTTAACTTTGATAAACAAGAAGATTTGTATATATAGATTACAGAGAGTATACGAGTATAAGTGATACCTTCATCAAAAGCAAAACAAAGAGATACATAATCGAAGTATTTGAGATGTGCTGTTACAAATAAATGTTAAATTGGTATACATAACCAGATATAAGGATATATTTTATACAATTAATGACAATTGAATCATTTATTACTATTTGAAATTGTAGAATGAACATCTTAAATTTCTTTTTAGAAATTAAAAAAAGAAATTATTTTTCCATCCCTGTAAGTTTTTTCAGTCTCCGAAAAATTGTATTTTATAATGGTCTAATCAAGTAAGTAAAACTTCCATGCATCGTAGGGATTTTTGTTCGGTTGACCATTTAGATTGCAAATAAAGAGAAAAATTTAACTTGTTGGATCACACATTAACATTTTCCGGAAATCAGATTTCCTACGTATACTGAAGCGGAAAATATCTATTATTTCGTTCGTGTTATTACTTCATATTATTACTGTCGAATCAACATCCATTATATAGCAATCAATGCTATTACACTGGTGCGGAGAGAAGTTATTGCAGAGTGGTATTTTGGAGAAACACCTAATTAAATTTAGGCTTTATTTTGGCGTAATTCTTGGTAGTAGGTTAATTCTTCTAAAAAATTATAAACTTTGGAAAAGGGCTCACATTCAGTATGCGACTGGAATATTTCGAATCGGATGTAGGCAAATTTGTTCCTTACGTCTTTGTTGCGATTTTTTATTTATTATTTATTTTTTGTTATTTAAAATGACGTAAGCGGGTTGCTCGCGATTGGCAAGTGTTTTAACTTGTGAATGAAAAACAAATATTGTGGTGTTGTGACTGCTTGGTTGTCCGGGTGATTATATAATAGATAGTCGTTTCGGCCGTCACTCCGTGTTCTTCTCCCTAGACAGAAGTAGGCCGCAGTAAGATGGCCGAAACGTTGATGTTTTACACAATGACGGGGTTTCTCCCGGACAGCCAATAACCCATCGACTCCGGAAGCGGAAGTCTTTATGGTTATAATACCCAATCCTGCCTTGTGAGCCTGTACTTTTGTTTTAAAAAGCTACACAGATAAAGAAGCAATAACTGTTTCAGCAATTGTACCTATTTGATCGCACTATTATGTTCCTTTAATCTCTTAATTTTTAATGTATGTTTGTAGTAAAAAGTATGTTAAGGAAAATACGGCTTTCTCATTTTCTGCCATCGTATGATTTCAGTCATAGATATGCGCAAGAAAACAAAAAATTCTTATGTTCGATGCTAGACTTACAAAGGGAAAGCATTCGGCCATGATGTTTTGAAGGAACCATCCAGACATTCGCCTTGACTGATTTAGGGAAAGCATGGAAAACCCAAATCCGTTATGGCCGGGCCGGGATTTGAACCAGCGTCATTACGAATGCTAGGCCAGAGCGTTAGAGGCCACCCTACCCGCTCTGTCTCAAATTTACATCCTTCCTAACCGAAGTACTATTTTGTCGTTTTACAATAGCAGTGGTATTTCATGTTTTATAAATTGTTGATCACTGAGGTGTGCATGATTTATTTGCTTTCTGTGAAATAAAAGTCAAGAAGTGAAAACAATTACCTATATGATTCTTAGTAACTTTTTTCCAGTAAAAGCATTTCATTTCAAGTAATTCAACATGGCATGAATATTCACGATTCTCTGGCAACATCTTCCAAGTCTTCCGTAAATCCATTTTAGGAAATTGATTTTAGGAATGTGGGAGAGATAACTACTGACACGTTAGGTACAGCTGGCCAATAACATTTCATTCTCAGAGTGATGGGACTAGGGAAATAAAAGGGCACGTTGCAGCGTGTTCATGTCCCATAAAACAGGAGCGTGGGAACAGCAGGGTCCATCAGCACAATTCCGGACTGTCTGAGCCAGCCCCGAGGTGCCTATATTGCGTCCCCTTATTCACTTCCACTGGACAATCCTGAGAGCCCTAACGTGGAGTCTGCAGACCCACTTCATTATTTGTGAAAACTCATTCATGACATGAGCGTAGATCTTAGTTTCCGATGTAAAATGCCGATATTAACCCTAATCAAACAGATATAAACTCTATATCCCCTTATCACCAACAGGGAGGTGGGAGGCGTGAGTGGAAAACAGCAAGACTGGATCCATTTATTGCTTCATGAGTTTTTATAATCAGTACCTATTTCGTTTTTAAAATAGTAACAATTATAATGCAAAAGGCACATAACGAATTGGTAATTCTGTCTTTATTTCCTACTCTTGTCAGCACAAGGTTTGTTATGGAATATTGTAAAAGGTTTGTTATTTATTTGCATAGACTCGCCTCTAAGATATGAAGTAAATTAAATTTTTTTTTCGAAAATCCTGTCAGTTTTTAGATATTATTACATAAGTTTCCAAATCTTTTAACTAAGCAGAGATAATAGCCATAATTATCTCGTTAATTATATTTACCACATTCAGTGTGCATTAATTATAAAACTTGATGGAATGCAATAATGTCGAACGTTAATTCCGTATCTCGTTACTAAGAAAACGAAATGCTGCTATGATCAGTGTTTAGTGAACTTTATAGGTGTTATATACTTTTATGTAACTCATACAAATTATCAAGAAAACAGATAATTCCATTTAAATACCTTTTCAGATTGTTAGTAAAAATCACTAAGACACTGAGCTTAATTTATAATGATAAAATTTGGTTAAAAAATGAGTTGAGGATGCTATTAGTAAGCAACGTGAAAAGAATTAACTATTTATTTAATTTTTTTTAAAATTAAATCAGTTTCTCTCTCTGTAAATTGGTATGATCTTGATTCACGTATAAATTACTAACCCGGACTTTAACGGGAGTTAGTTTAATGGTCTTGAGGGTAAACAGGGTATATAACTTTTCGATGTGACGTCGAAAAATTATATTTAAAAAAAATAATGTCAGTTTTTCGATGAATGCGATTCACATAAAAACAATTTGCGGGATTATCTTGGCGTTTCGTTAAATGCTCTGCCCATCGTCTCGTAGGTAAAATATGGTATCTTCCATTACGATGAGGTGAAAAAAAAGGATCATAAATTATAAAAGCTAAGGTCAGTTTTTCGATGGACACGATGCACGCAATGATTGCTGATGGTATTATGATTTATTCTTGTTTAATGTACAACCCACTGGCTACAGAGTAAAATAGGGAGTTTCATTTTAATGTCATGACCAAAACTAAGTTTTTTTTTTTAATTTTCGCTTTTTAGTTGTGAATGCAATTTTCCCAAACACTATTTTTCGATGAAAAGTCCTCGGTCCCATAGTTTAAACGGAGTATGTTTCAGTTTGATGAGACATCGTGAAGTGGCAAATTTTATATACTTCTTCGTTAAACGCTATTCACACAAAAACTGCTGGTCCGATTTCTAAGGGGTTTTGATTAATATACAGCCCATAGTGACGATGATGAAATGGGGGTTGTTTCATATTGATGTGATGTTAGAAAACTGAGAAAAATTATAAAATTAGTGTCAGTTTTTTGTAGAACGCGATTAATTATAAAACTACTTATGTGATGTTGAAGGAGTTTCGATTAATGTACGGCGCGTCATTCCGTGGGTTAAATAGTGTACGAGTCATTTAGGTGTGACGTTGAGGAAATTATAATTTTTGTTGAACGCGCCAAATACTTGCCGGATTTTGATGGAGTTTCGTCTTTTGTACAATACGAGGCGACGCGGTAAAATCGTTTTCATTTAATGTCGGAAAATTGTGAAATTTGTCAACTTACATGGTTGATCAATAAGTTTCATCGTTCGATAAGAGATGACGCTCGTAGGTTCCTCGTTTTATTTTTCTTAAGTTGGTACTACGTTTTATGAACACGTGTGATGTTTCATACAGATCTGATAACTTATTCGTATATTTACAGGTGTTCAAAGTTGACGTGTCACAGTATATTGGTAAAATGGAAAAAATTGAATATCATTAAGGAATAATTTTTTTTTTGTAAGGTGTAACACTAAATCAAATTCATATACAATTGTTAAAAGTGTATAAGGATTCTTCACCTTCTCTTAGAATAGTAGGAAGATGGGTTGCTGAATTTGAACGAGGTCGTACGGGTCTTGAAGATGATCCCCGGGAAGGACGTCCGAAAAGTGTATAAACACCAGAAATTGTAGCAAAAATACAGAATATGGTTTGGAAGATCGTCGATTAACAGAGAGAGATTTAGAAGAAGCTCTGGGAATATCGTTAGGCGGTGTGAGTAATATTTTGGCTGAAGTTTTGGGTTTCAAGAAGCTGTGTATTATCATTTCTGGCTGAACGCGAAACACAATAAAGTACTGGTCCAATTTTGATGGGCCTGGTTAATGTTTAGTCTGTGACTCCGAGGGTAAATTATGGGATGTTTCATTTTGATGTCACGTCGGAAATATTATAAATTAAGTATAATTTTTCGTTGAAAATAATCTTCGTAAATACGTTTGGTTGTATTTTGATGAGATTTCGATTAACGTGTAGCCCTCGGTCCCACAGCAGGTTAGGGTATGTTTCTATTTGATGTGACATTGTAAGTTAATTTTTGGCTGAGCGCAGTTCACGCTAAAACTACTGGTTGGAGTTTGATGGAGTCCCATAAATAGACAGCTCGTGGTTCCACTGGCAAATAGGGTATGCATTATTTCGATGTGATACGGTAAAGCTGATAAATTAAACACAATTTTCACTTGAATGTGATTTCCGCAAAAACTATTGGTTGGATTTTAATGGTGTTTCGATTTCTGCACAGTCAGCGCTCCCGTGGATAAAATAGGATATGTTTAATTTTGATACAATGTCGGAAAACTGAGAAATTTAATTTTTCTTTGAGCGCGAATCAACCCATAATAACTGAATGGATTTTGAAGTAGTTCTGGGTGTTATAGGACATGTTTACTTTTGGTTTGGCATTGTAAATCTGATAAATTTAAAACGATTCTTTCGCCGAAAGCGATTTAAGCAAATAGGACAGGTTATATTTTGATGGGATTTCGAATAATGTGCAACTCGTGCTTTCATGAGCAGAATCAGGTATGTTTAACTTCGAGGTTGAAAAGTCAAAGGATTAAAATAAAAGTGTCCACAAACTAGTATCCATTTAAAAGTAAGTTACCTATCCCAGGTGATATGTTATTGCTTTTTATTGATTATTTAGCACACTTTACATTATATTCCCATTACCCCATGTTTTGAAGAACCCTGTTATAAGTTTCATGTGTATGTTCTTTTCGTACAAAAAGACTATTCTGATTCAATTATTAAAACTAAGTTTTTGCCAAAAATATTAAATTTAGTGAACTATTCCAGTAGACATGAAACAATCAATTTGATAGAAACATAGTCTCAGATTGCTTCAGGACTTAACGACGATAGTGTAAAACATGTTGAGGGGAAATTTAATTCCCGTGGTCGACTGCAGTATTTGTCTATTTTCCAATCTACTGTTTGCCGTATTTCTTCATTAACCAGATAAGAATTATATGTCTCACAACATACCCTCAAGGAATAAGCTTTTGAAATGAGAGGATAAATTACGTGAAAGAAATAAAAACTTTAGTCTAAATTAGATTTCAATGTAATATAAACTACTACATGATAAACATTTCAAACTAACTTGTTTTTCTGACAATTCTTACAGGAAACCTCTAATTCGTAAACCAGGAAATAAAAGACTACGTGACAGTAAACATGTAGCCCAGCGACTGCACATAAAAAAATACACAATTCTTGTGATTTAACTAATTACTCTGTTTATTACGGTGGTAAAAACATTAAAATCTTAGAAATGTAAATATCCAAATATTGCATGTTTACATCAATATTCCTCAAATTAGCCGTCGTACATAAGGCAAAATTAAAACAGTTCTTACAACTGGCGATACATTCCGAAATTTTAGTACCGAAAGCAGATGTAGCAGAGCAGACAAAATCGTGTCCGGACGTTCAGCATGCTATCAGAGAAACGCAATTACGCTGCCTTCCGCTAATGCCTAACCTGATTTTCGGATTCAATCAGGAAGTGAGCATTAACATGCAGTCTGCGCCGCGAGTTGCTGAAACACTAAACTACTTTGTTTGCATTACTGGAGCAGGAACTCAAAGTGAGTGCGATGCAGAACATGCGTTTACGAGGGGGACTAATTCTGTCTGGAGGTTGACGATTTTCACTGTTGTTGTGGCAAAATTGGAAATATCTGTGAAAATACAGTAAACATTTTAATGGATTATTAAAGATAAGATTGACCGCTTCTGTGAACGATGTAAAATTCATTAAACTGAATAATTCTGATACATGTCAGGAAGACATGAAAAGTTTGGGTCCTAAGTATACATATTTTATAACTGTAAATAAATGTACAGAATGTCAAAGTACTGGTCCACAGAGATAATTAACAGCAAATTTCAATTGAGAATTTTCTTGTTTCTTAGATAATAATTCCACGTAAAGATTGTCGTTTTATTAATAGGTGAAGTTTTAGATTTGTAAAAAAGTTACAGGCGTGTCAGAAATGCTTTAGCTATGAAGACTTGAACTTCTAACGCTGTGTGTAATATACGTAGAACTAACGATTACTATTCTGGTGTTATGACATGAAAGCACTAGAGAATCATTATTATGCATTAACAGCAACAACAGTTTGAAGTTAAAATATGATACCAAATATAAAAATAGCTGGTAGTTGCTAATGAAACATAAATATGCTTAACGAATGTATTTAATTGAAATAAATAGGGAATTTTTTTTCTTAGCAGCTACGGTTCGTCAAAGAGTTGCCATTAAACAAAATATTCTTTTAGTTACAACAAGCTGTTCTATATTCCAGCCTTATTCAGGAATCAAGGTTTTTAAATAAGTATTCAATAGTATTATTGGATCTCGTAAAGTGTTACAAGTCTGTTAAAATTTTTTAACCTGCAGCTGATAAATCAATCAGGAACAAGAAATATTCGAGACTGTTGGAAAGTTCAGTAATGCGATATGCTCTCTGATTTGCAGGCTGATTGGCGGCACGTACTTCTTTCTCCCCAGCGCTCCTCTTCCAAGTATGGATCGCAATTCATGTTTCTTCTTTTTTCATTCATATATTCTAATCGCTGACATCCTCTGTATAATTTTTGTTCCACTTTCTTTTCAATCTTTTGACTAAAGCATTATGGTGAAGTAAGTGACACATTAGCTTGTTTCTACTTCTCTTCGACAGCTTTAATAAGCTACTTGATTTTTCTGCTCTTAAGAAGTATCTTCATTTATTAATTTCTCTTTCCAATTATGTTTAACACTAGAATAAAGCTCAGTACACCGGCAGTGTTCGTGGGTAGTAACAAATTTTTAAAGTGTATACTGATAACATCATTAGTTGTGATAAAAGTACCTTTATAGATAGTAAAATCCCGCTTAACCCCTCGCTTTTTCGCTGCTTCTTACACAACAGGTAGTGGGAGGTAAACAAAATGCTCATTTACTTGCAGCAAGAAAATGAACAACGCATCTTCTCCTCGCGATATAATGTTTTTTTATCTATGCCCTCAGTTTGTACTACATGCAATTAACTCCAAAAAGCCAGCCAGAAATGATAGGAATTTTTATTGTTGTGAAAAACTGTCTAAGGAAACTGTAATTTGAAAACAAATAATGACGATTTGTTTTATTGATATATTTTGTGACTACCTACATTTACTGTAAAATTTCTCTGATTTTTTAAATAAACTTCCATGTTTCTTGCCTACTATCAAAGAATTATGCGGTTATGTTGCGCCTGGTTCTAGTAACGGCTACAGGATATAGATCATTACATAAATTTATGGATTTAACTATCGTAAATAAACAAATAGCAACACGTACATTTAAACGAACGTTGCATTATATTTTTTTTATTCACAACAGATAATTGCCTTTTTGTTGACATCGCATTGGTATTATAACTGCAAATAAAATGAAATTCAATTATATTTTCATTTAAAATTTCTTTGAATTATAACACACTTCCCTGACACTTTCTTTGAAGAATGCAAGTGCAAATAAAACCAAATTCCAATATATATATATATATTTTTTAATTTACAATTCCTTTTAGCAATATAAACGCAAATACAATCAAATGCAGTTATTTATTTCAAATTTCAGCTTAGCTAAGCAGTGTTGTTGTGGCAGTCACTGTAACTAACACTTCGGGCATTATCGAGACTCGCCGAAGATTGCCCAAATATTGACCTCTTCTGAACGACACGTTGCGAGGTATCCCAGATATGCTCAATAATGTTCATGTCATGTTCATGTTTGGTGGCCAGCGGAGGTGTTTAAACTCAGAAGAGTGTTTCTGGAGCCACTCTGTAGCAATTCTGGAAGTGTGGGGTGTCGCATTGTCCTGCTGGAAGTCCGTCTGAATGTACACTGGACATGAATGGATGCAGGTGGTCAGCCAGGATGCGTACGTACTTGTCACCTGTCAGAGTCGTCCCATGTCACTGCAACTGCACATGCACCACACATTACAGAGCCTCCATCAGCTTGAACAATCCCCTGCTGACATGCAGGGTCCATGAATGTATGACGTTGTCTCCATCCCGTACATGTCCATCCGTTCGATACAATTGGGAACGAGACTTGTCGGACCAGGCAACATGTTTCCAATCATCAACAGTCCAATGTCTGTGTGAACGGGATTAGGCGAGGCGTAAAGTTTTGTGTCGTGCACTCAGCAAGAGTACACAAGTGGGCCTTCGGCTCCGAAAACCCATAATTCGATGATGTTTTGTTGAATGGTTCGCACGCTGACACTTGTTGATGGCACAGCATTGAAATCTGCAGCAATTTGCGTAAGGTTTGCACTTATGTCACGTTGAACGATTCTCTTCTGTCGTCGTAGGTCCAGTTCTTGCAAGATCTTTTTCCGGCAGCAGTGATGTCCGAGATTTGATATTTTACCGTTTTCCCGAAATTCATGGTGCACTCGTGAAATGGTCGTACGGGAAAATCCCCACCTCATCTCTACATCGGAGATGCTGTGTCCTATCTCTCGTGCGGTGACTATAACACCAGGTTCAAACTCATTTAAATCGTGACAACCAGCCATTGTAGCTTCAGTAATCGATCTAACAGAAACCTGTTGTCTTATATAGGCGTTGCCGCAGCGCCGTACTCTGAGTGTTTACATATCTCTGTGTTTGTATAACCACGTGTTACCAGTTTCTTTGGCTCTTCATTGTATTTCTCTCCTTTGCCTTTTCCCGCCTGCTTTTGCCCTCTACTAATTTGAAATTTAAATTCTTTCATTGTTTTTGGTAAATTATTCATCATTTGTCTTGATAATTTATTCCGATCCCTGACACCCTTCCCTTCGAAAGTGCCAGATGTGGTCATGGCCATCTTTACCCTTCCACGCACCTCTCTTTATTCTCACACCAATATCTCTCAATGCCTAATCACCAGTATAGTCCTTGTACGCTCCCATAACTCTCTTCATCCTCCTTCTGTTTCTCAATGAAACCCACCCCAGCTCATTTTTATTAAAGAGGTTTACTAATTTGTGAACCAACTGTTACTTAATTTACTAAATTTTTATTTCACATTGTCAGATCTTCTACATTAAAATTAAAAAGTGAGAGTTAGTTGAAAATGTGAATTTGTGGATAAGTAGCTATATCCTGAAAGTTTTTGACTGTTGCATATGTACAGAATACATAATAATAATAATGAGAATGAAATGGACCAGAAAAATTAGCATTAGCTTTTATTCCGTTGGCAGATTATGACATTTATTTAGCTGACCCATTAAGATATTACTGAACAATTTTCTCCGGTGGGTAGCCCTGTCACTTAGTGATTCACATTTCGTCATGTTGAAATGATTCCAGCACCTTACCTGTGGGATTATTCTGTTTGTGGACTTGTAGTTAGGGAATGAAAAGACAAAGGGTTCGGAACAAGATACAGATTGTTGTCCTGTATGAAGGTTGCATCATCCACCAGTTTCTTGGATGTGTGCGCGGCTCTGTAGCCCAGCTGGTGAAAATGCGCGCATCTATCAGTTCAGAAAAGTGAGAGATCCTCCTTCAAAAAAATTTTTCGGTTGATAATTTACTGTATATTTCGTACCTAATATTCAGCTTATTTCTCCGTTCAGTATTAACAGTTTTACTGTTACCATATCACAGTCCAACTTTTTCCACTTACTATATGTCTTGAAATATACAAACGTAAGTATTCACTTGAAATGTCGTAATCTATTTTCGAACTTTTAAACGTTCTACTTCCTCAACTCGCTTTTACTTCTGCGCGAATTTATTACCAATGTATTTTGTATTTCATGTTTTTGAGATGATTGTGAAGTGGTCATTTTTCTATCTTTAAAGGTCATGTAACAGTACCTCGTATGATTTCGATGAAGAGAAAAACGCTAAGGGCATTTTTGCTTGCGCTTAACTGGAACCAGAAACTTGTTTTGCCTATGAATGAATGGTCCGACTTCTGAGGTTGCAGCGTATGTAATTACCGATTTGTAAAGAGGAATTTAACGTGATGGGTGAACGGTTAACGTTCTGGTCTCGCACCTCGCATTTGGGAGGACGCGCGTTCGAATCCCCATCCAGGCATCCAGATTTGAGTTTTCCATGGTTTCCCCAAATCACTCCAGATTACAAATAATTTAAATCTTCTTGCAATATCCAAACTATAGTTGTTGTTAATAATTAATGGTAAAAAAGTAAAAATTACGATCTCTGTCAATTAGTTCACGGATAACTGAATCTTGGAGTTAAGTGAAATTAGACGTAAACATTGTTCAATCCTAGTACTCGATGAAAATGTCTGAATAGTTATATAAACACTTACTTTCTCACCAAAATCTGATACAAGCCTGTTCAGTAAATATGGAAAAGACATTAACAAGTAAGTAATGAACTGAGTGAACATGGGATTGTCGTATCCCTGAGTCCGCTGACAACCGTCGCAATCGATGGCTGCTACTCGCAGCGAGTACGTGCGGGGAAAAGTGAGTGGGAAGTGTGGGTGCAGTAATCAGGCCTCCTCGCTGCGCCCACAGGCCACACAAATTTCGGGGTGGGCTGGCATTAGGGCGGGGTGTTATCAGGCCAGCCCCCCAATAATCCTCCGAAAATTGGACGGCGGGTCTGCCAGTGTTTGCCTAGCGCTGTCTTTATTGCCGGGGCGTGGCTGCCTTGTTTGTTATTTGTTTGCAGTGACTCCCAGCCGAGCTGCAGATGTGTCTCCGGCCTCCGCCGGCACGTGTTCCCTTGTTTAATTATTTGTTTGCTCAAATTCAATTTCGTTTATAGTATCCAGATTAGAGCTATGGGGATAGAGGTGTGTGGTTCCCGAATACTAACTTTTTTAATTACTTTTCCTCTTTGCTATTGTTTTTTAGGTCTAAACAAGTCTCCCCCTGCCATCCCCTCGTCCAAAAATTGTGATCAGATAGTAGACTGATGTTATTGTTTCAGAAAAATACTTTCTACGTAGTCTTTTCACATTAATAAGAGGATCAAGAGATAAGTTCAAGGCATGACATAAGTGAATAGTTATTTATTTTTAAGATAGTCGCAACAAAGTTCCATCCAATTTTTTTCCAATGACTTTGTATCATCAGCATAAGGAAATTTTAAGGAGTGTTAAACTCTGAAGTGACAGCATATACTCATATGACGACGTCACCTTACTTGGAATAAGTATCGGTACAAACTTTGTAATGGTGAAAACAGGTACAAGTCTGAGGAGATCAGAACAGGTGAATGGAAGAGTTGCGGTACAAACTATGATGAATTACAGTCGTGGCAATAGAAGACTCGTTATTGAGAACACTGTCCAGATGAAATGGCGCCCTTTATTAATCTGCCTCTTTTCTTCTTCTTCTTGCAAACTGCTAAACTTTGCTGAAATAGTTTTGCATAATATGCCCCTGTGATGGTATTATCCAGGAAATATCTTACACTTCCAAGATGCTACATATCCACAAGTCTTTAGTATTCGCACTGAAAGCTATTCGACACAGTTGAACACACAATGGTAAATAGACTTCTCGATGCAGTCACAGTAATTCTTCCAGTTCCATATGATTTCCAATCCTGAGCGTCTAAAACCTGACAGCTACTATTCAGGTCTATCAGCACAAGCAAGTTGACGGCTGCAGTTCTCTTTCACTTTAAAAAAGCTGGTGACTGAGTTTAATCATTTAATTTAATGGTTATTCTGCGAACACAGAGAACAATATACACCGAAGAGCCAAAGAAACTGCTATAAGCATGCGTATGCAAACACAGAGATATGTAAACACTCAGAGTATATAAGACAACAAATGTCTGATGCAGGCGTTAGATCGGTTACTGCTGCTGCAATGGCAGGTTATGACGACTTAAGTGAGTTTCAGCCTGGTTTTATAGTCGGCGCACGACAGATGGGAAACAGTATCTCCGAGGTAGCGATAAGGTTAGGATTTTACCGTTCGACCATTTCACGAGTGCACCGTGAATGTCGGGAATCTGGTAAAACATCAAATCTCCGACCTCGCTGCAGCCGGAAAAGCATCTTGCAAGAACGGCGATTGAAGAGAATCGTTCAACATGACAGAAGTGCAACCCTTACGCAAAATGGCTCCGGATTTCAATGCTGTGCCATAAACAAGTGTAAGCGTGCGAAACATTCAATGAAACATCATCGATATGGGTTTTCGGAACCGAAGGCCCACTCATGTACCCTTGCTGAGTGCACGATGCAAAGTATTACGCCTTGCCTGGGCCCGTTAACACCAACATTGGTCTGTTGATGATCCGAAACATGTTGTCTGGTCTGAAGAGTCTCGTTTCCAATTGTATCGAGCGGATGGACGTGTACGGGTATGGAGACAACCTCATGAATTCATGGACCCTGCATGTCATCAGGGGACTGTCTAAGCTGGTGGAGACTCTTGTAATGTGTGGGGCGTGTGCAGTTGGAGTGATATGGGACGCCTGATACATCTAGATACGACTCTGACAGGTGACATGTACTTACACATCCTGGATGATTACTTACACCCATACATGCCCATTGTGCATTCCGACGGACTTTGACAAATCCAGCAGGACAATGCGACGCCCCACACATCCAGAATTGCTACAGAGTGGCTCCAGGAATACTCTTCTGAGTTTAAACACCTCCAAACTACCCAGACATTAACATTATTGATCGTATCTGGAATGCCTTGCAACGTGCCGTTCTCCACCACCTCGTAATCTTACGAATTTATGGACAGCCGTGTAGGATGCATGGTGTCAATTCCTTCCAGCACTACTTCAAACATTAATCGAGTCCATGCCACGTCGTGTAGCGGCACGCGGGGGCCCTTCACGATATTAGGAAGGTGTACCAGTTTCTTTGGGTTTTCAGTGTATTATCGAAATGCATAGTCTGTATAAAAGTACGTCAATGGCAACATATCACACATAGAATATGAGTCTCCCAAGGAGCTGTACTATTACGTTTTCTTCTTCATTTACGTGGAATACACTTCTGGAATTTGTATAACAATTGGCATCGATTCGACAGCAGATTTTACAATACAGAAGAAAAGGATTTGCTGAATTTCTATACCATTACGAAAAATACCGACCTCATCAGAGCATCTAAACTCAGAATGTACATCATCTTATCAGCTGTATGCTCTAGGTCATGGTAACATACACGATGCGTCAAGAGAGGAGAATAAATTTCTCTGACGGTGTTCAGTGACGTACTATGCCTTACATTACTTGCGTTTCCAGAAATTAATGTGATTCGTCTTTTATACAAGACCAATCAATGTTCATTGGGTAGGTAAAAAGGAAAAAATGTAATCCCGATATGATATGGAGTGCAGGGAAACATTTATTTAGTTGCAACGAAATCCTCTCGGGTGTCCAGCTAGCTGACTGTCACCCAGTCTAGGCGGTGACAGTCAGCTTGCGACAGCTACAAGACACCTGAAACCTGACGAAGACAGCAGAGCTAGCTGTCGAAACTTCGTGTTTTTACACCACCATCCGGCCGGACACCCGAGAAGATTTCACTGCATTATTACGCCGGGAAAGTTACTGAATTTATTTATTTAGTTACTGAAAGAAAATGTGCCTTCATTTACCTTTGCAGAGGGATATTCGAAAATTATATTGATGGACTTTAGTTTCTCCCAGATCTCGATTTATCGCCGTAAAAATTACTTTATTCTTTAACTCGATAATCAATTTGGATCAAGAATCTGATTATTAGCGTGTTGACAGAATTCGTTGGCCATGCTGATGAGAGTTTACCGGGTTCTTTCACTGTAAAGACTTGCCGCAATAATGGTGGGAGGGAAGAAAACTGACATTAGGTGAGGGAAACTTTGCAGATGGCAATCATTACGCGCAACTAACTTTGGATCTTTGTCGCTTCGCGGCTCCACATCTCTAAGAATGTCGCCGGACCGGAGCGCGGTGGCTCGGGAAGAGGCAGCCAACTCCGTAATCAAAGTTACCACATTAGCCGTAACGTCCGTGTCAGCGATAAGCAATTTCCTGTAATTCCTCCCTCCCCTCCATTCCTTCTTCGCCATGCTCGGCTCGAGCCACCAAGCCTCGCTGCTCGCCGCGCCGGGTTGTGGGGTGGGAAGCGAACTAATCGAATCTCAGCTAGATACAAAGTTTCCCGTTTCCCCGTTTGGCAGCAGCCCTTGCCGATAGCCAATCAGCGAGACCGGGCGCTCGAGCTGAAGCCACTGTTCATCCCGCAGACCACTTGGGAATCGCAAGTCCATCCCCGTTCACCACTGAGCGAAAAATTGGCTACTCGGCTTTGTCAGTCAGATAAATCGGCTGTGGCGAGCAGGCCTAATGGTTCGTTTCCAATTTAAGCCCCCTGTTGCCGTTGGGGATTTAAGGCGCGTCAACTGCAAGGTGATTAAGGCCCTTATCCCAATTGCTGTTACCACTACATAACCTCGGAACGTATTTTTGAATTTTAGGTGTTGGTCTCCAGATCTCCAAATATTTCTTACCAACGCGTGATCGATCCAAAGATAACTTGGAATCTAGTCTATATTAAGAATAATTTATTTCGGAACTCGTCCAAAGGTTTAGCGTAAATTTTTTAAAAAATACGTGTTTGCAGGGAAAACACTGTGCACGTAATAGGTAGCTAATCTAACTATATTCGTATGTACCCTTTTCGAAACACAAACAGAAAGTGGAATTAAACTCTGCCGATATTTTTATAAATTGACTATTTCTTTCGGTATATTTATTTATCGCTTTTTCCAGTTTGTATTTTGTTTATTTAATCACATATACGTTGAGCTTTACAAGAGTCTAGGAAATCAGAAACAATTGCAATAGCAATCTTTTCTTTAAAATGGTTCTGGCTGCAATACAACTGTCGCGTCACAACCATGACTTGTTCACTCACACCAAGTTTAATATTTCATTGGAGAAGCTGGTCAGAGCTAACTTTCTGTGACCACTAACGTCACAGGCTTCCTTGGCATGTTCTGACTAAGCATTGTTAAATAAACTACTCTTTCAACATGAATGTTATAAGAGAAATACCTATTTAATTCAAAGTAGAAATACGAAATTCAGGCCTTCAAACTGAGTACAGAATTACTATATACAGAAAATTAAAAATAATGCTGGATTAGAACATGGAAAAAGACATATTAAAAGCAAGATGCTAATTTCGTAAGAAAAATATTTTTAAACGTATTTTTAAATAAAAAAACTAAATAAAATTGTCTAAAAGCATGAATACAGATACAATCAAGCTAACAACTGCTCTGTGGTATCGGAATTTTGGTTTGTATTTAAATAAAGGAGAAGAAGGCAATCTTTTAAAAATACGTTAACATAAAACCGTTTAAGCAAAATCACACTCGAACTGTAAGTTGATTGAAGAACAACAATATGGGAACCTGTGAACAAAATCGGTTAATTTCTCTCCTCGAGTCTCCGCGAGCACTAAATAAGAAATAGGGAAATCGGAAATGATGCCTTTAATTTTAGATGTACTAATGAGTTAAATTGCCTCATATTCAGTAAACCAAGTTTCTAAATACAGACAGAAGGAGAGCTATCTAATGTGTCTGTAAATGATATCGAGCGTTCTGCTGTGAATTAGAGAACCTTTGAAACGAAGGCCACTTTCCATAAACATTTCGTTTCTTAAAAAAAAAAAAAAAAATTCCACCCAACTGGCGCAAATATGACGAGATTAATAAACTCTGGAGTTACTTATTTCTTACTGCATGAGACTGTGCAAATAGTGCACGAACACCTTCCTCATTAGTAATTTCGTACTTGTTTACCCAAGGCAAGGCACCTTACATATCTCACGTGGAATACTGAGCAGAGGGGCAGACTTGGTGCCTGTAAGCTGCCACGAATGTGTCTTACTCTAACGCGGCAGCTTAGCATGCATGCGGCGCCTCCTCGCCCTGCTGCAGATCTCATTATAAAGGCCCGCCGACTCGAGCTGACAGCCCAACGCACACGCCACGCCGCCAAGTTCATTCATTTTCCGGATGATTCCGACGAGACGCTCGCCTGCGCGACATGATCACGCTGCGCCTGGATTTCAGATGCGAACTAGTAGGATCTCTGAATAAACCGCAACGATAACTTTCTTTCGGCGCGCCCCTTCTTATTTAAATCCCTACCCTGCCTGCGCTGAATTTCCGATGAGCGCTGACGGAGGCGGGGCAAGATCGATCGTGGTGCCGCGCGGAATCGAAAATGAGACCCACAACTACACGTGACTCTTAAATTTATTACGTGTAGGTTGCTTATGTGCGAGAGAAACAATTACAAATTTTTCGTACCATCGTTTTCTTTTTTTTTAAAAATCACTTTTATTTGTGAAGTTACGAGTAAACTGAGATATAAAATAATTTAAATTGATGTATTTTATAAAATAATTATTGTAGTTTAAGCTGTCAGTATACTCCCGTCCCGTTGGCTCAGGTGAGCGATATGGCGCCGGCTAGTTCAAGTCCAGGTGGGACAAGAAATTTTCAGCATTTTCCTATCCTGCCGGCTAAGTCCTGCATACAGTGCAAAAAATTCCTCGGTTAAATTTTAAACTTCCTCGCAGTGCGTTGATGGTGATAAATCCATTGGATAGAGACAGTAAGGTGGGTGGCATCCTAGGTACCTTTGGGAGTACCAGCGCTGGGTTTCATTCTGCCTTTACCTTGTTCTTTCATTCTATCACAACGGAATCAACACTCTACACTGCGCATGCATCAACGTCATCCAAACAAAACGGTAACACGAAAAAACACTTCCATCGCTGGAGAAGGCAAAGGGAAACTATCCCAGTTAAATTTTCCAAGTAAGTTTCCATGGAGGTATAACTCCCTCTAGACCGTATACACGCAACAAACTCACCGTATTGCATATGTGATGGGCAAACTCCTCAAGACTTGAATCACATATTCTTTCAGTGCTCCATTCATCGACGGCAGCAGCATATATTCCTCAATGCTCTGGTACTGGCGCAGCACCCGCTGCCAACAAGCATCGTAATCCTACTTGCAACCAGCAACAGGAAAATCTACACTATCATTAGAGATTTTGTTAAAAATTCAGATGTTTATATATAAATATAAAGCACTGTTTAAACATACTATCATAGACGAAACAACATAGTCACATAAATATAAGACATTGGCAGTATGTAACCACATACCCTTATAAATGTATAAACACAACTTACTTAAATACAACAATGCACTTAAATGAATGTAACAATGCACCTCAGAAATGTAACAACATATGTTCATAAAAGCAAAAAAGATTATTACTAATAATGTAACAATGTATATGTAACTGGCTCTATAGTAATTAAAACCCAAGGCCATTTAAAAAAAACTCCTTCTAGGGCAATGACTAGGTTCTTCCAAAGGAAACTTAATAGTACGAACGTATCAATTTAATCAAACAGGGTAACATCCAGTTTAGAAAAAGACGCAGTTTAATTGACATTTATTTAAGGCACATATTACTACTCAAGGTATTTACCTGAGTATGGTATTAAGTTTGGTACTGAGTATAGCCCACGCCTTATACTCGAGCCTCCTGAAAACGGTATTAATTTCCGTAGATGCATCATTCGATCTGATCCGTGTCAGTGTCCTTAGAGGAATTACGAAATTTAGTTATAGTACCACTCTAACCATGCCACCAAGCCCAGTGCTACGCAGTATGGCTCATTACTTGAACATCGAAATCCATTGCTGGCAGAAATGTTGTCGTGAAGATGTTAATCGACGTAAAATTCACCAGACCACAATTTTAGCGTGAAAAATTGCTGAATTTCTGTTAATTAGGCTCAAATGTCTAGGGCATCCTGAAAAAAAAAAAAATTTGATTAGAGTTTAAAAATGTATTCTTGCAGGAGAAGAAAGTTGATAAAACAGTTAAAAAAGTTGGAATGGTTTAATTTAATTTAATTTAATTGCAATGGAGCACACGCTCCGGTGGAAATTTCCCTACACACCCATCTTTCCCCTTTCCTGCACCCACCTACATTTGCCCTCTACAAATTTTAACTTTAAATATGATTTTCTCCACTACGCAGGGAACCAATAGCTAGTAAGTAAGGTAAATATCTGGGCGACGATAATGATAAATTTTTACTTTAAATTCTTTCATCGTTTTCGGTAAATTATTAATCATTTCCCGTGGTAACTTATTCCAATCCCTGATACCCTTACCTAAATAAGAGAATCTTCCCACACCCTTGTACCTGAAATCGAGTGCCAGCTTGTGGTCATGTTTATCTTCTCCCTTCCAAGCACTACTTTTCATACATACACCAATATCTTTCTATGACGTAGGGAAAATTATGAGGAATCTAGAACGGTGCCCGTCAGTCCCTAGGGCAAGCTGTCTAGTAGGGACTCATGAAATGCTTGATCAGACCATCGAAGAACTCGCGCTCTGCGTCTGCGTTAAATTTCTTCAGTGTATCACACAGCTGATTATTCAGGAAGCTTAACCTACATGGAAGTGGCGGAATGGCCGAAATCTTTATCTCGCAGGCGCCACATAGTTCTAGTTGAGACTGAAATATGGGAATCCACATTTCGATTAAAGTTTCTCAAGAACGACTGTGGACAGGCTTATGACTTGAGCGATAGCGTTTTGAGTCGAAAATACCTAAAATCACTAGTTAAATCTTTGATCAACGGACGCAAAAATGTTGGAGGTAACTTTAGTACTGACCGTTTAACAATATTAACAAGAACTACGTGACGAATAGCTAAAAGGAGGACACGTGTATGAAGAGTTTAATAGTTCTTCTTTGTTGGGGTTTACCACCTTAGTGTTTTGTTGCTACACGAGAGATATGAGGACTGCTATTCAGGAGGATTTCAATCTATTCCAGCAGTATCAAGTAAATGTTTAATATCTCGTTACTGCTTTACTTCAGTAATCTACCAGTTCTTCAGTCTGTGAATTCCTATAAATAGATTGATTCCTTCATTATGACATAACTGATTTAGCTACTAATATTGTGGTCTAAAACCATACACGTTATAAGCTTCTACTGTCTGAGTAATTACTTAATTAATATGCATGCCAGTGTTGTCAACCTTGCACATCCACTCCGTAAAATATACATCATGTCTTGGACTGAAGCATTGCATTCATGACGGACACAATTTGCTACAGCTTACCTCTCCACTTATTGAATTCCTGCAATTTGCTTGATTAAGTGACAGGACGCTGATTCACCAAATGGTAAGCCACAAAAGTTAATTTAACTTTTTCAGTTATTAAACATACGCTGCTTATAACAAAAACGCTTGCTGTTAATTAATCTTGCTTGTTCTGGTTAAACTATAAACTACGAGTACTTTATATTTAATGCTGCTTTACTGTCCAATTCTGTACTAATTCGTTGATACTATTTAAACAGATTAAATGATGAGAACAAGAAGTGCGGCACCTAAGCTGTCTCAGTATCTGTTGGTCAGCCGACCACTACAGATGTTTTCGCACTTGAGGAACCTACGGAGCTAGTCGTCGAAATATCGTGTTTTCACAACACAATCCGGCGGTACAGCCGTGAAGACTACATTGCAATTATACGCCGGGAAAGTCTCTGTTCTTACAACAATATATTAATTCAAACAAGCTTCAGTTATTTTTTAATGATAAGGAAAATTACTGAATGTTGATTACTACTGCTATGAATTAAATTAGCAGCCAAAACAAAACAAAATGAAACGAAATAAGATCCAAGATATTACGCAAGCTAAAAAAAATTCTGTTAAATGGTTCTAGAATAATTTAATTGAATTTAACGTGATTTAAATCCACCGAAGAAAGTGACTTGAACGTTACAATATACAATCAGAGATTCTCAAACAGTAAGATGAAAACTAATGACAGATCATTAGCCGATGCAGCTGGTTTTCCTACAGTTTGCTATTTTTTACTAACTGGAGTTACTGTATAAGACGCATTTTTCTGCATATGTCTTCTTTGTGAATGAATGGTACATGAATAATGACTCAGTGATATATAACTTAAATTACTATTATTATTAATAATTATTGCCCTTGAGGATAGTGATTAACTCAAATTATTCATGATTATTCAGTTTTTGTTCATATTTGTCTTCTTCCTCTTCTCTTCCCAAAACCTGTTCTTACTTTCACTGTGTTCCTTTGTGCTGTCTATTTTGTTCCTGTTCTCTTATGTATTTTAAATTTTTTGTTCGTAATTTTGTTCCTGAATTGTTCCCTTTCCTGTCTCATTTTCTTGCTGATCCTTGCATGATATAAATCCTCTTCTATTTCATGGAACCAATTGTTTAAATTAATATTCGAAAACAATTTCTGCATTCATTTTCGGTATTTTATCTGTACAGTTTGTTTTAAATAAAATTATTGCTTCAATATATAAAAACCAATACTATCCTGTTATTCACAGTTTCACTCTCTTCTCTTTTGTAGTACTACCAAGACAAGAAAATAAGACTTCGACATCGCTCTCCTGGCCTGATAACCAATTGTTGATATAATAAATCATACAAACGACTCTCTCATATCTCGATTATCCAGCCACGCATGGTGTTAAAGCACTTAAAGCGTTTAGTTTATGTAGTCCATAACCAGAGGATCTAGTGTTTACTCAACTTCCATTCTTAATAATCAGTCACACACTATGCTTTTCGTCGCTTTTGACTGAAAAGTCACATATCAGTCGCCGATACAATGCTTATCTACCTTAATCGCCGACGTATTTTGATGGATCCCTCACACAGCATTGATTAGCCTTAATGGGCAGGTAATTCGCCAAAACACGTGGTTTGCTCTCCGATTCGTAATAATTGTGCCCAGGTAGTCTGTTACATAAACAGTAATCCGACGGTTGGATTATCAGTTCTTTTTCCGATCCCAAACGCAGCGCTTGCCATCATTCGTAATCAATGGCTCTTAATCAAATAACATATAGCTCTTGTAATGATTAACTGCCAAATCCAGGTATAAATACATGTATGTTTCTTGTGGACTCTAAGTTCATTTCCAAATAGACAAAACGCTTACTGGCCTAGATGATAGATTTCTGGTTATCATTTAAAACTCTGTCGCATTCGTCGATTTCTGGTAATTACTGACAAAATGTGGTTAGTTAACTCTACTTCAGTCCTGTATCCTTGATGCATCTTAGCAAACTTGAGCCTACAGCAGTGTTTGTTAGAATTCTTCTGTTTTTTCAGGGTTATGATTGTTACTGTGAACGATGGAGACTGGAGTACTCTGAAAACTACTGAAAGTAACACGCAATTACGTTTTTTAATTCTAATATTATAACAAAGGCGAAAGCTTGGATGAATAGCTGTTTGAATATATGTTTCTCAATCATGACTTAAATGATCAATGGATATTAATGAAATTTGGAACGTAGTTACAACATAATCTCTAGTAGAACTTAGGATACTGTTGTTCATCCCCCTAAAAATAGTTCATGTGGAAAGTGATAGAAACCAAAGAATCTTGCACTTCGTAACTGGCACTGCCACCTTTATTCTTTCCTCCTTACTTCACTCATTGCAGGACGACGATATATAAATGATCTAACCCAAGATCCACTGAATTTACATTTCACCTTGTCATTTCATCATCTTCATCTGTAACTCAAACTGGCCTTTGATCAAAGATGTATTTCAGAACTATACACAGCAAAAATATTATAACATATTCAATCCATTAAAGAGCGAAAATGGATGCACTTTTTAGGAAGTGATAATTGGTGTATTCAAACAGTAGAATGACAGATACGTTGGGTGGTAATTTGATCATAGATATTCTATTCTGTTGATAGATCGGAGAAATGAAAATGAAAGGTTTGATTTACGATTTACCAGCAAGTCTTAACATCATATATATTATTTCTATAAGGTATTTTTTTGTTACAGGCCTGTATCTTCCTTCATACTTAACCGAAATCAATGAATGAGGTGTCATTTTAAATCTTATGGTCTCCACTTTGGTCACATCATATTTTAAGAAAGAAAGTTTTCTGAATTCGACCCTTAAAGGGCCAAAATGTCAAAATATGTCTAAAATGCTGTTTTCTGTGTTACGAGTCATTTATCTCCCTGGATACCTATCTGAAATCGTTTAATGAAGCATCATTTTAAAGATTAAAATCTCCGCTTTAGTGGCGTCATATACTAAGACAAATTTTTTTCGGAATTCGACCCATAACGGGCAAAAGTATCAATATTTTTGCAATGCGTTTTTGTATCACTTCATATCTAACCGATACAGATAAATGGGGTATCATATTAAAGACTAAGGTCTCCGCCGTGGTAACATTATATTTTAGGAAAGGAATTTTTTGTAATTCGACCCTTAAAGGGCAAAAACGTCAATTTTAGTAAAATACGTTTTTTGTGTTTCGAGCCATTTATCTCCCTGGATTTCTAACCAAAATCGATAAATGAAGTAGGAGTATGAAGAGTAATGACTCAGCTTTCGTGACACCATATATTAAGAAAGAATGTTTTTGGAATTTAACACTTAATGAGAAAAAGTATAAATGGTTCCACAACGCATTTTTGTGTCACAAGCCATTTATCTCCATTATTATCTAACCGAAATAGTTAAATGTGGTATCATTCTAAACATTAAGGTTTCCACTGTGGTTACATCACATTTTAGGAAATGATTTTTTCTGAATTGAACTCTTAAAGGGAATAAGTATCAGTATTTCTAAAATGCGTTTTTTGTATCTCGAGTCATTTATCTCCCTAGACAATTAAAAAAAAAATGATAAACGAGGTATCACTTAAAAGATTGAGATCTTCGTAATGTCTTCGGTTCCGTTACCACATTTTAAGAAAGAAATTTTTAATAATTCTAACCTTAGAGGGCAAAAGTATTAATATTTTTACAATGCATTTTTCTGTCACGAGCTATTTATTTCGCTTGATACCTAACCGAAATCAATAAATGAGGTGTCGATTTAAATATTAAAGTATCTGCTATGGTCACATCATATGTTAAGAAAAAACTTTCTAGAAAATTCAACGCTTAAGGGGCAAAAATATCATAATTTTACAAAACTTCTTTTTTTTTTTTTTTAACCACGCTTGATAACTAACCGAAATCTATAAATGAGGTATCATTTTAAAGAGTAAGATGGCTGCTTTGGTCACACCATATTTTATAAAAGAATTTTTTGGAATTCGACCCTTAAAGGGCAAAAGTATCAATATTATTTATACAATGTATTTTTTTTTATTACAAACCATTTATATTCTTCGATATCTAGCCGAAATCGATAAATGACATATCGTTTTAAAAATTAAGGTCTCCAGCTAGCTAAAATAAAAAATTAAGAAAGAATTTTTCGGAATTTGGTGCTTAAAGTGGTAGCGCGTAAGAGACTGTTAGATCCTAGTCCCTAGATTGCAGCAGCGGATATCACAGAGATGTCAATAAACTTTTTTTTATTCAATAAGTAGCTTTTCGGATATTTTTTTTCTGTTACTGAAACTCTGTCGTTTTGCTATTCAATTCCAATGTAAACATTTTATTCACGCAGCAACAAATATCACAGAGATGTTGATATGTTATGTGTATTTTGTTCAGTTCGGTTTTAATCTGTTAAGGTCAGTGACAGTTTGTCATAAATATAGAGTGTTTTAAATTTTCCTAACTGTTTCGTAATACACTCCTGGAAATTGAAATAAGAACACATTGACGCCAGTGTGTAAGACCCACCATACTTGCTCCGGACACTACGAGAGGGCTGTACAAGCAATGATCAAACGCACGGCACAGCGGACACACCAGGAACAGCAGTGTTGGCCGTCGAAGAGCGCTAGCTGCGCAGCGGTTGGGCACCGCCGCAGTCAGTGTCAGCCAGTTTGCCGTGGCATACGGAGCTCCATCTCAGTCTTTAACACTGGTAGCATGCCGCGACAGCGTGTACGTGAACCGTATGTGCAGTTGACGGACTTTGAGCGAAGGCGTATAGTGGGCATGCGGGAGGCCGGGTGGACGTACCGCCGAATTGCTCAACATGTGGGGCGCGAGGTCTCCACAGTACATCGATGTTGTCGCCAGTGGTCGGCGGAAGGTGCACGTGCCCGTCGACCTGGGTCCGCACAGCAGCGACGCACGGACGCACGCCAAGACCGTCGCATCCTACGCAGTGCCGTAGGGGACCGCACCGCCACTTCCCGGCAAATTAGGGATACTGTTGCTCCTGGGGTATCAGAGAGGAACATTCGCAACCGTCTCCATGAAGCTGGGCTACGGTCCCGCGCACCGTTAGGTCGTCTTCTGCTCACGCCCCAACATCGTGCAGCCCGCCTCCAGTGGTGTCGCGACAGGCGTGTATGGAGGGACGAATGGAGACGTGTCGTCTTCAGTGATGAGAGTCGCTTCTGCCTTGGTGCCAATGATGGTCGTATGCGTGTTTGGCGCCGTGCAGGTGAGCGCCACAATCAGGACTGCATACGACCGAGGCACACAGGGCCAATACCCGGCATCATGGTGTGGGGAGCGATCTCCTACACTGGCCGTACACCTCTGGTGATCGTCGAGGGGACACTGAACAGTGCATGGTACATTCAAACCGTCATCGAACCCATCGTTCTACCATCCCTAGACCGGCAAGGGAACATGCTGTTCCAACAGGACAATGCACGTCCACATGTATCCCGTGCCACCCAACGTGCTCTAGAAGGTGTAAGTCAACTACCCTGGCCAGCGAGATATCCGGATCTGTTTCCCATTGAGCATGTTTGGGACTGGATGAAACGTCGTCTCACGCGGTCTGCATGTCCAGCACGAACGCTGGTCCAGCTGAGGCGCCAGGTGGAAATGGCTTGGCATGCCGTTCCACAGGACTATATCCAGCACCTCTACGATCGTCTCCATGGGAGAATTGCAGCCTGCATTGCTGCGAAAGGAGGATATAAACGGTACTAGTGCCGACATTGTGCATGCTCTGTTGCCTGTGTCTATGTGCCTATGGTTCTGTCTGTGTGATCATGTGTTGTATCTGACCCCAGGAATGTGTATATAAAGTTTCCCATTCCTGGGACAATGTATTCACGGTGTTCTTATTTCAATTTCCAGGAGTGTATGTTGTGAGTATTTTGATGCGTGCCTATTACACTAAAAAAAAATATTTGCTACAAAAGTACGGTTCTCCTTTTCATTATATCACAAACATTCAACCTCACTATTCATCGCATTCTATTCGCGAAATTTTCGCACGGGTCGTCTAGTTACTAATTAAATAAAACTACCCCTAGCTCCATCTTCCGACAGATTGCAATACTAAAACTTTACATGGTAAAATATATTTTATTTAGTTGTGATTATTTGCTGTTGTTAGAAACAAATAAACACGAAACCAATGAAACTCATTACGTGATCTGCACGGAGATTCATGAATACATTAAATATCCGCGATCGTGTTAAGATTGTTAATCGACCAGAACTAAAGTTTTCAAAAACTGTTAGGACAGTAAAATTCTTTAACTTTCATCATGAATATATCTGCACAGTAATCATCAATTGCTAAGACGAGCTGTTCCTCTTGTAGCTTGTGATGTCTTAGACAACTAACTGGCTTCTTGTAGCGCCTAAGTGCTGGTGGAGACCATTACCCCGCGGGGGCTCACCCTATTAAGTCGTCAATGGCGATTTGTAGACACGGCACCGCAGAAACAGATCCCAGCAACGAATCGTAGCTTCACCTGCGGCTAAAACATCACAACACAATTACCTAGTCACATCGAACTGCATGGTTAGGTTTCGCTTTCCGCAATGCACTAAAATTACGAACCGATGTAGGTTTCTACTAACACAGAACTTCTGTTAGGCGGATAAGCACCTAGTTCATCCTGGGAAATTTACATTCTTAAATTCACGTAACATAACTTTTTTAAAGCAGCATAATCACGAGGACAACTAGATATGTTATTTGGACAATTGCAATTAATGTGTTGAACTAGCCAGATTCGTAAGATATTAAGTAAAAAATATAACTAATAAGGAATCATTGATAATTATGCATCATGTTTTGCTATTGTGTTGTTACCAATTACTGGTGATGTATGTTTAAGTTTTGTTTCAAGTTACTGACGTTAATCACGTATTAATAGAACAGTACAAGAATTTTTTTAGTTTTTTTTCTTTATTTAGAAAACTTTTGAGAGTGCACACTTTAACTGAATTACTAGCTTAGTGAAGAATATATCAAATTATCGACAAGGATATAAAATCAATTTTTTTAATTTTTTTCTATTTTTGTAAGTGTACGCCATATAACGCTGGGAGAGAGCGAGTGGTAGTTCGGCTAACTTTAATGAGGGATTTTCAAATACCCGTATCTTCCACCTTCTTCATGTACACTATGAAGATTCGAGAATCTTAGTGCCATCACCTGCCTGTGAAATGGATAAATGTTATACATTTTAAGTGTAAATCTAAGATCATGAATATGTAAAATATAGGGGGAAAATTGGGTCCGTTCTGGCATACAACTGTGTGATTGCGGGATAGCTGTTATGTGTTTCTCCGATGCCAAACTTAATCATAACCATTCTAACCAAGGGCTATCGTCAAGTATGTTAGCGATAAAGTCAAGCGTCTGTACCTTAGTGGCTATGTCCAATCACCCTAGCTAATTTATTTAACAACTCTCCTCCCTCTTCTTCTTGCAACGGCCTACCAGCATTCTTAAACAACGCAAGGGTCATAAATAGGGGACTCGTTCCTAGACAGTGAGGAGTCAGATTTACTGTGATTTGGGAGATGATTGATGATAGTTAAAGCAGATCGAATGTCAAGGACACTCCGAGCTGTCCAGGTCGAACTCGGGACTTTGAGACCGGACCGGACCGGCCGCCGCTCAACACCTGCCGTAGTTTCTGCAAACATACAATTTAGCCATAGTCTGTGGTGTGGTACTATTTGGTAAGCTGTGCAGGTATGTATTTATCTTTCCTGTTAAAGGAGTGTAAATAATGTAAACTAGAATACAGTGAAATACGGTTTTATTCATAGACTTAGCATAGGGCTACCCTTCACTATGATGTTAGTCCCTCTCACACACCATGCTCTACAAAGCCACCCCTGTCCCCTATTTTCCCACAGCGTTCGGGGGTGCTGGGTGAAACGGTCTAGAGTCTAGACCATTTGCCGGCAGGCGTGTTCCGTCAGTGCGTAAATTCCTAACCCGTACCATTCCTACAGTCGGACGTTAGCACGGCGACTGTCTCGCTGAACTAAAATCAGGACAGGAAGACCACAAACCGCAATCAGGAGATCGGTACGCCAGACCGGATATGAGCGTAGGCGTGTTGAACCTCTAAAGCACCTGTTATACCTTTAAAGCACTCGGCCACAGTGGCGGGTAACAGTACAATGAAGAGTTTTCTGCGTTCATTATCTGATAATGAAAAAGTGAGAAATCTTTAACGGAAAACTTCAATTTGTTAAAACGATAAACGTACGAGCCAAGCTAGCGCATAGAACGAAACGTGAGTAAATATCTTTCTTCCGCTTACATCGTCCATATTGTAAATTGAACAAGCATATATGAAAATATATGTGGTAAACACGTGGCAAAGTCTCTGCTTGTTTATAGTTGTATCAGTAGAGTGTTTAATCTGGGAGAGCTATCTCCACAAACATGACCACAGGCTTCGTACATGAATTAGTCTCTTGTATTGCTATGCACTGATTAAGGCATCTCCTGTAGGCACACTTTCTTTTCACTTGGATTTATAGGAAATGTTTGGGTTCTTGTTTCTCGCAGAAAATGACCTATTGTACAAGAACCAAGATGCCGAGAGAGAAATGTAAGTATAAACCAATGCAAATGGAAAATGGTTGATAATATTTTATACCGAACTTTGGTGTACAGTACAAAATGTAATTAATAACAATACAATACTTTAACCAATACTATAATGTAACAGGAAAAACCGCTGAAGATGCTTCTGTGAAAGAAGTGAAACGCGTTCGTTTAGAAGTAAACGAACAAAAATATCAGTTACATTGGCGGTAATAACTTATCATACATTTATAATTAAAATCTGCAATTGCAGGAAATGCTCCACAACTTCCAGTTATGTTTTGTATTACGTATGTTTTAGGGAAATGGTACATTGTCCTTTCAATTTTAAAATTCTTCATGAAAAACTGACAGAAACCTCACAAATGCGCAAAAATAACCTCTTAAGTAGGCGTTTCTTATGAAAATAAATTTTCAAGTCCAGTAATAATTTGGGACTAGAACTTATGGCGAATTTCTATGCATAAACGCAGAAAACGGTAAGCTATTTTAAATGCAGTAACTTTTACATTAATTACCTCACTGTTATAAATTTCATCTTTGGAAGCACCCACTCACATTAACTGCATGATATGCGAAAGACTGTTTATATACAATTTAATATTTTTGTTTTTATTATTATGTTATTATTCAGGTACGGTGGTGGGTATGCATTAGCTATTTGGAAGTATCGTGCATTGGCATGTACAGGTAGATTACGTGATGATCACGTTACAAATAGCTACAGGAATTATATGCGTGGAAGCTATGTCTTTTCTGAAAACACTGACTGTTCGAATAGATTGAAAGTTTGAATAGGATAGAGTTCTAAAAATGGTAGACGTTATTCACATCACTCATTGTGTCTCCCTTTCTCCCAAAGATACGGTATGCAAAGGATAGAGAATAACGAACTGATGCTTATTAACGAAAAAATAGTTGCAGTACCGACCAGACATCGGAATACAGGCGAACACATTATCCATGGTTTTATCTCGCTTGCCGCGAGAGTTGTGACAAGACTGCGAACAAGGGTGGGGGTGGGGGGGGGGGGTCCGCCCCGCTGCGACGTGAGTGTTGAGGATATGTGGGGCATAGCTCATATTTCGCTGCTGGAAAACAAAGTGGTTAGGGGAAAAGAGGCAGGCACGCTCCCTTCCTATCTCATCCACACCCGGATCCATGTCAGATTTTCGACTGAATGCCTTGCTTGTCTACCTTTGCCAGATTTTCAGTCTTGAAGAAACTTCTATATCTTATACAAAACATCTTTGGTTCAGTGTTTGTCATTTGCTAATTGTACTCCCCTTCATGCTGCAGTACTGTATTTGAATTTTAATTCTTGGATCTCAGTATAATTTCGTTCCTTTTATTTAATCGGTACTATACGTTAAAATCATTTGTGCCGTATGAACATTCATTTATATTTGACCAGCGTGTTATTCTGATTTTCAGTCACGGTTCGTATCGTCATTCTAAGATAACCCTCTTGCATTTTTGGAGTATTTGCCACTCGACAGAATAACGGCGGAAGAAAACTTTTTATTTTTCATAGAAACATATGACATTTGATCCATTGAGCCATAGAATCAGCTCTAGTATCACCTTGTGTTTTTCTATTACTTCAGAGTGTTACTGACGGCCAAAGTGAGCAACCTTAGGTGACCGGACAAGTATTACAAAAAAAATCTGAAAGTTAATTAGAAATAATGTTTATAAATTCAGAAACATCATCAAATTTTTGTTAAATAATAATGATTTTTATTTTTAAATCAATAAATAAAATCTGATTTTTAGTCTATTCCTCACGTCAAACGAAACACCAATCCCAGCGCCTGACATCATACGTTGGGAAACAGGTGCGATATTGCACCGATGTAGCTTGTACTTTTTAACTGTTTCTACGTTTATTTTAGTTTGTTGTCAAAGAACTGTTATAATTCTGAATTATAAGGTACGTGGTAACGAACTTCCAGGTCGACGTTGTTTGCAGATTGTTTGAACCATTGTTATCATTAATCCAGGATTTAAAAAAAGCCGATAGTCGAAATATCCCGAGAGTTGATATAATAATGGTCGGACATTTCTTTGCCACTAATTAGGATTTTTGTGTGTTTGCGAGTTTAGAAATGTGAAAACTTCTGTATAAGTATTTCAACTATTTGCCTAATAAATAGAATTTTAAAATAAAAGAACATAACGTATATCGACTGCAAATGGGCTAATCTTTGTTATGAATGTCGTGTGATTTTTTTAATGTACCTTAAAGTTTTGTTTTCACGTATTTTCAGATCGGCGAGAAAATCCTACGGTCACGATGCTATAGGATATGTACATCTTCGTTGTGATCCAGGTATATGTACCATCAAGTGAAAGGTGTGCACGGAACACAAAATTCGTTCAAAATCTTATGCAGAGACGATAGTAGTGATGAAGAGAATAGTGGTTAGCATTTAGTGTTATGATTGTACTGCGTCAAAGGTAGGATGCAAGTGTGATGGTCGTTTTGAACATACATATTTATTTGAATCAATGAGGATTTTAGGTAGATGAAATATTTCGTTAATGGAGTCTCAAGTCAGAACAGAATGCAAGCGCGAGTGTCAGCGAGATCTTGTTTATTGCTAAAATGCTGACGGCTGACTGAGGGGACTCGTTCCGTTCAGTGATGCAAAACCAAATTTACGAGCGAGTACATCGAGCCATACTCGCCCTCACTTTGTCGGTTATTAGCAACCAGTCCATATGGGTTAGTTGTTAGCTAACCCGTGTCTCGTTAGCTTGTCTCACCACCATGCATCCATCACGTCAATTCGAAATTCAGTCAAGAAGTTAACATTCTCTAACAGTCAGTTTGCACGGCTCAGTCAATGATTAATATTTGTAAAGGCTATCGTGAGTTATCCTTACAGATCGAGCTCTCAAATGTATTCACACAGTCTTCAGTGGTCAATAAAAGGAACTCTAAAGACAATAGTCGCCTACATTATTTAATAGGTAGATTCTCAGCTAGATTATCATTTTGGCCTGGCCTTTCCGTGCCTTAACCGGTTCTCCAATCGTAACTACTGGAGTGGTGTCAATGATTCCTAACAATTGACATGTTACTATAGCCCACAAGTCACTGCTTAGGTCAGGGGTTGCCAATCGGCATGCGGCCCGCCTTGAACATGTTTGCGGCCCGCGAGATTCATTACACTTTTACAAACTATATTTATTTACAAAATATATTTATTTTAAAAGTAGTGAAAACCAATGTATTAAGAAATACATTATTTGTGCATCAATATTTTGAAGATTTATTTCGTTCATATATTTTTTATATATCATTTTTAGTGTTATATTTTTCTTTAAAATGTTATTTTTTAGTATCATTATTATTATATTATCTATGTTTACATGTAAGAATAATAGTAAATACAATAATAATAAATCATTAAGTCTCAATTTTTCACTCCAAAAAAGTTTCTATAGTGGGTCTAAATCTAATATGGGGCTGTATAATGTTATATGCGGCCCGCGGAGTTATGATGCATTTCCAAAGTGGCCCAGAATAATTTCTGGGTTGGCCACCCCTGGCTTAGGTCATCAGAAGGCAGAAGGCATCTTCAAAAGAGAAGACCGCTCAAGAGAAGTAAAAGATTTTCAAATGTCTCGAAGGTCTGTAAACTTCCACCCAAAATTCTGCTTCCACCAAAAGCCCACAAATTCACCCCTATCAGGTCAAGCTACTTGACAACGTAAGGTGCGGTACAGGGGGTACAAGCCGGCCATCTACACAAGCATGCTGTGGCCCTCCTGAGGTGGGTTCACAGGAGATGCGAGGAGCCATCCAGTACAGATCTAAATTGTTACTGACAAAATCTAAACTGGCCTAAGTTGGCACTAACATTAAATACATTACAACGAAGGAACTCTCAGCCAGAAAAAAAGATCACACAGAGTCTGCCGCCCCATATAAAGTGCTACTGACACAATTACTCAAAGAAGCTAAAAAAAGACATTAATAACTGTGCGTTACTAAAATATATTACTGTGGAGTGGAAGACTATGAGAAGCTATCTTTTCAGTATTTAATTAATGGACAATGCGGTTATGATGGTTGCCTTTTGACAAAAGCGGTGCGAAATGGACTTGTTGATGGCAAACTTTTTTTCCTATCTGTCCGACATTGAAATTTTGATGGAAAGCATCCAGGTTTTACGATTATTTTCTTTACTGATCATATAATATGGTATCGCATGTAATTTTCCTTGTCATTTGGCAGCTAAAACACAAATAAGTACATATTGTACTTGTATACAAAGTACTTTATTGCTAACTAATTTGAACCACATTTATGTAATTTATAAGTTTGGAACCTATTTTCTCGTATTTACTTACATCAAAGTGATCATCACAAAAGTAAATCGGTGAAACGACAGGCATGCCTTCGTATTGCCGTTTCGCTAGTTGCAACCACTTGATTCGTATGTTTGCTTTTCGTGGTACATCAATAAGTAATTTGTTTGGAGAAAATATGGAAATATTGGTCCATTTAGGTACCTCGCACCATTGATATGTCTTTAGTTCCATTACGATTATAACTTCAAAACACGCTTAAAATAACTCATTACTGTTGGAATAACAAGTCGCAGGTCAAGTTGATTAACATACGTATCACGTCACGTGTGACGAGATCGCGTGATGTAGTACTATTTGCGCGGAAATTTAAACAGTTTAACATTTACACATTGTTTTATGTAAAAAGCTTTATCTAAGTAAAGTACTATGTTTCTTGGCTAAACACATCCACAATGGTCAATTTAAAACACCTTCTGAAAGTTTTTCCGGTTCTCTATTGACCAGTGACAATAATGCCGTTAGCTGGATTCGAACTAGCGACGCTCAACGCGGGAGGGCAATTGCTCAAACCCCGACGCTGACTAAAAGAACGTTACAGACAGAGGAAGCACTGCTCTTAACCGCCCTCTTGACTTGCTGCCACATACCGGAAATACGTAATCAGCAAACACGTGCGACACTTCCATTCTTTTGTCGGGTTATTGAAATTAAATTCTTAGCGAAGTTTACACGTCAAATAGCAAAGAGAGTTTAGTCATTTGTACGTTTCATGACAGAATGCAATCATCTTGAATTTTTTGTTTACCAGTGTCAGTAACTGACACGACATTATTGTTTAGGTATGAAATTAAATACTCTCTGCTTCAGCTACTCCCTGGATGCCTAAACCAAGCGACTGCTGTGCGTGACGGGTTGCGAATCCCACACGCAGGCGCTGCCGGCCTCCGGTGAGTCCACTTTTAACTTACATTTAAAACAAACAATGCGTTTTATCGTGAACTGAATCAGAAGTCGGCAAAAATTATTTATCGCTGTAGATTTTGTATTAACCCATAAAAAGTGAAGACAACAATTATAATAATAATAATATATCGCTGTATTATTCGTACCAACAACGGTTAAGAACAGATATAAAGGTTGATGACATACTACCACTGATTTTTTTTTTTTACTCATGGATATATACCTCGTCGTCAACGCCGCGATAATTAGTTGCGGGAAAGGAAAGAAGTGGGGGGTGGGAAGGGGGAGCTAGGCACGAAAAGGAATGTTCTTTTAGACCGTGAAGTCATTACGGGAAATCATAAAAAACAAAATATGAATGACTGATGGGAGATTGGACCTGGCGTGTTACCGCACACCGCCGCTGCGGTTGAACTTGTAGTACGGATGTTCGATATTAGATTCGTGGAACCTCTGTTTGGGTCCCGCCTCGGTTTATCGCTACCAGCGCGACCTCTGTCGGCCAAATGTCGGAAAATACAGCACATAGGGACCGAACCTGGACGTAAGATCGAGCCTGGCAGTAGCTCGTTCTGTTACTCACGCGCTCAGAGTTACGAAGCTCGGTACAAGTAACGGAAAAATTAAATACAGTATGTGGCTTTTTCTTATTGCATTTTCTGCGTGCTGTTTGTATTATTTTATAAGATTGTATACGTTTATTTAAAGAAAATTCGGATGCTTAAAGATTGGGCACTACGTTGTGTTAGCGAAAAAGTAAAATCGACAAATTGCATCACATTTCAACATACCTGTCGCGATTGTTCAGTTACAAAATATGCTCTCTGCAGACGAAAGAACAGCTGTAATGACCACGTTACAACGATGTATACTGATGTGGGAGGTGTATATTATCCTTCTTAAACATATTTAACGATGTATTTTGTGTATCTACAGATTCGGATGTGGCCTTCAATTCAAATTAGCCTGATATAAACGCTTCTTATCCTCCAAATATAATCGGAAACTTGAATTTTTTAAATACGGGAGAGCGACTGTTACTGGAGAAAAGACGGACGAAGTACAAAGCTACATAGATTATTTATCCTCTAACGACAGTGAAGAAGACAATCTACTTACTGAATGTTTATAGCTAAAAGTACCCTTAGTTGTTTAAAACTACCACAGTACAAGCGCTGCAAGTAAGCGGCTTTTCAGCAGTGCTGGATTCACCATTTCAGAAAAGCGAAACATGGAACAATCTTTCTCCTAATCATATGGATGATCTTTTCGTTACTTTAAGTCATGTATGAGAGTGATAAGAGTTATGTCATTAAAGTGTTTTCAGTGACGTACATAAATTGATATAATTCCGTACAAGACGTCCTATATATTTGAAGCCTTCATATAAATCGCATTGCGTGAAAGTATGTCAGTAACCGCAAATAACTTATTTATATTATGGTTTTCATTACATCGTGTTATGATTTCACTGTGTTAATACTTTTTTTTCATACGTCTATTAAACAAATACACGTTACATATTATATCTACGTCGCCTCAGTTGATAGAACATACCCAAAATATCGATGGTGATCACTGATATGCTGTAGTTTCGAGATTGCCCCTGCCGTACACTCTTGCACTGTTCTCTGATCTCCAGCCTTCTTGCGCGGCACTGTCTGCCATTTCCGCACTGCCGAGCCTGCGTTTGACCACCGAGTCTGGGAGACTCCAGCGGTCACAGCTCACCCGAGTAGAGAGGAACTGTCATAGGATTAATCCAGCGAGTTTGAACGTAAGTAGCCGCCAGTTTGCTCGACACTATTCGATATACATCAATAAATCTCAAACATGAAAATTTATTCATCGTGAAAACCCGAAATATTGATATGCATCGATGTCTTTTATTCTATATATAGAAAAAATATTGGTTGCCTGCAGGCCTATTTTCATTTTAAACCGATAACTGCACTATTGATTATGATGCGGAGGGGTTCAGGCGCCTGACTGGAGATCGAAAAGTCCCCGGTCGAATCCTTGTCTCGGCGGGGATATTCTGAGGCCTTTAACCTAATCTTCACCTCGGGCACAGCTTGTTGTATAACGTCAGAACCGGATCTAGGATGGGTCAAAGGCGGGTTGCTTGCCTGGAGCGGCAGCTTCATGGGAACGGCAAAATCATATCAGAACGGCGGTAAACTGTAAATGCATGGGGCGGCCACCTTTTTTCTTTTTCTTTGGCTCTACTGCCCCTAGCGTCAAAACCGAATAGCTCTATACTGCCCCTGGTGGCAAATTCATGTTTTCGCCTCACCCGGGAAAAATTTGTAGATCCACTACTGTATAATGTGAAGTAGGCCTTTGCCACAACAGTTCCTTGGTTAGGATCCCAATTTAAACTGTAGCTCTCCTGTGTCCGTTAGGAATACGGAGTTAGTTTAAGGCGGCTACGATAGGGGCTGAATGCTCAGCCATGAAAACCCTGTCATCAGGTCATTACCACCACACGAGTCTTTACCTCTGAAGCGCAACGACTGGTTCATTTTTATGTTGTTCAACTGAAATGAAGAACTCCAAGCTTTAATTCCGGTCTTTTTCTAATCGTGATACTGAGCCAACCTTAGTTTGTAAATAATGTTAACAACCGTTTTTTTTTTAGAAACTAATATGAAAATCCATGTTATATTTTCCGACTAATTTATCATCATTTAGAAGCAACACATCTATAGAACGAAGGCAGCTTTATGGAGAAATTTTTTGAATGAGTTTGGTCGATCTTGTTGAAGGGCCGGCGTAATAGGTACAAAGAGATAAGAAGAACCCAAGAGTAATGGTGGCTCTGGTAAGGCGGTTTTCTACTGTTAAAGAGACAAGTATTTTAACTTTCCACCTTCTATGCCCCAATAAATTCTTATATAACACATAACAAAATAAGTTTGCTCAATAAACATACACAGTTCGCAGGAAAGGAAAAATTAGTAGAACATTTTCGTGTTTGAAATAATCTGAATTCCAGTTCTTTAACTTTATCTGCATAGTGCAGCTGAGAAAGCTCTGCGCGTAATATTCCTTACATTCAAAGGATATTCCATTAACGTTTGTTTCCTAAATAAATAAATTAATAATGCTGCAGAAAATAAATGCTGATGTTGGTGATCTGATAATTTAATAAATTTCCGGTTATACATCGTCATCGAAAAGTTTGGCGTCCTTCTGCTGACATTTTTTTTTGCGTAGTATTTTAAGTTGTGCCCAAGCCGGTGTCGTATAGAACCACAGGGTGTTTATAGCTGATGGCTCTCATCATATCAGACCACAGTTGCGGTTACAGGGTTGTAGTCCGCATAACTGCGGTGGCGCGCCGCGCAGTGATATTTCGAGCGCGCGTTGAGAGCAGAAGGTAATAAGGCGGGGCTATAAATCATATCTATGGCGGAGCGCACGCGAGCTGAAGCCCTGCGGCAATGACCTGGGGGTGGCCTGCTATACCCAGCTCTGCGCAGCGTGCCACGTGAAACGCCGCTATGTGTAATGAGAGGGAGCGACCAAACAAATTCTCTCACTCCGAGCACTCACGCGACGAAATACTATTTTCATCTAAGTACTATAACAGTGCTATCCAAAATACGGTTAACCTATAGTAAGAGTACAGTAAACTGTTTTAAAATATTGATAATACGAGATAATTACTGACAGGACCAATAAATGTACTACAAGATCGCTTCATAATACACAAACCTCTTTGGAGCAGTAAATATTCTTTGGCGGATAATCAAAATCATCTTTGCCGGTGAAAATAAACAGTGAATTAAGTGTTCAAGTTTATTAAAAAAGCACCAGATGGCGAGATAGACAGAAGCCCAGACGAAGGCTCCAGGTTGGTGCCGAAACGTTGGCGACATCAGCAAAAAACGCAGCGCAACACCGAAAAGAGACAAGTAAATGTACGAAACGGTTGCGTTACTAGGTACAGAATAGACAAACAGAGATTCAAAACCTGATCAGTCCAGCAAAACAGTGTCATAGTCATCCAATAACAGTGCTTAACATTGCACACATAGTTTGGTGATCTCTACCAGCCATCAATATTTCATCAGAGTTATATGTGGCTGAAAAGCGGTTAGCAATTTCTCTTCGGTTTCCCTGTAAAAAGACAAAAAAGCAAAAATATTTTTTTTAGCGTGTAACTGTTGTAACTCCGATTTGAAGTACTTTTGTCATCTGATAAGCAGTCAATGCTTATTGCGTACGAAGATAATTTTGAAAAGCCTTGCTATGTGTAAACTGTATACCCATTACATACAATAATGAAAGAAAAGAAGGAAATAAAAAATTATGACCTTCATTGGAAAGAACCTACAAGGATAAAAATAATTATTAATAACAAAAACTGTGTAACAAGCAACAATTATTTTGGAACGTTGTCTGGTCATGATAGATCAGGCATATAATAAACATAACGCCTTCCAGAAGATTTGTGTCACAGTAGAAAGGTAAGTTTGCGAAGAACCAAAGGAATCTCAACTCTGTATTAATCAGCTGTATTTGAAGTTCATCTTGGTTTTTCACCAGCACAAATCTCTATGTATGATATAAACTACAACCTCTTCTAGCACTGACTCGACCTAACATCCGGATGTAACGTAGATAATGACAGCAATCGCGTTCGTTCGGTTATCAACACTTAACACGTTGGTGGCTTTCGAACTTGGCGGTTCGTTGACATGGTACCGTGTCTGGTAGCGGAGTGTTACCTTTTGGGCTTGGCATTTCGGTGGACGCTAGTCCGATCTCATTTTCGGCCATAAATATTTTCGTTTGGCAGCTTTTTCCGAAATCACATCCTTCGAAAGGCCATGCTCAAAACGCTTCATTACCTCTTGATAGCTAAAAGTAATTAAAACAACCAAAAGTAACAGCTTTAACTCGGCAACGTCAGCTCGTTCTTAGCCGCTTGTATGGACTAGTTTGTTACAGCCACAAGCATCAAAGTATCGAAATATTTGCCTCCGCAACGTAGTGATCTATCTATGATTATGATACGACTCCAGTAACATCTAACGGTTAAAAATCAGAGAAACATAGGCTGCCAAACTGCATCAGGAGTATTACTCTATCTGATCATATCAGAAATTAGAATTTCATGCTACTGTTCCTCACAAGAAAAATTTTGGTATACCAACGGCCACTCTGATTTCGGAGTAATCTTAATTCTGAGAACCCAAATAAAAAAAATAATAATAATAATTTCCGCAAAATAAAATGTTGAATCACATATTTTACCGATTAATATGCTTGTATATATGAATGTCTTGAAAGCACTAATGAAGTTTCTGTTATCTGTGTGGAGAGAGATTCACAACCCCGCAACAGCCATAGAAATAACGAACCGATTTTAGGTTTTATTTTGGTACGTTTCGAAGCATCTTACCTACTTTACAACTCAGATATACACCATTCAATGGCAAAATGATACAAAAACCATTCGTATGAACCCTGCACTCTTCACATCGCTTGGCAAAAATAACTACTTTCCTTTAGGCAGACTGTCCTTAACGACTGTCATTCAGCTGACATGATGGTGAGCCCTTCATCCTCAACGTCTCATGGCCCTAGAAACTCAAAGCGAATAACCATATTTGAAACCTGTGGATGGCTCAATGTTTCGTTACAGTCAATATCTTTATTAACATACCATAATTGACAGTCTTTTGAAAATTACTATCTGCTATACGCTTTCTTTCTAAATATATTTAGTAAAACACACTTTTATTTTTGCACTGATATGATTATTTAACAACTGAATAAAATTGTCCAGAACTTCAAAACATTCATGAAATAATATCTACACGTCACCCAGTCCCATACTTATTTAAAAGCTTCTCATGTACTCTGAAAAGTATTATTATCTACTCATATTATAAAACAGTAACCGGAAAAATCTATACATTTAATTTTTTTAAATGAGTTGGGGACACTATTAATAATATTTTTTAAAAAAATGATGTCCCCCTTCCTGAAATTTGGGACCCAAAAATTACTGGTCTGATTCTCATGTAGTTTTGTTTAATGTACAGCCTTCGGTAACGCGGGTAAAATGGGGTATATTTCATTTTGGTCTGATGTCCAAAAGCTGAGAAATTTTTTAAAAATGTAATTTTTTCGTTGATGGCGATCCACACAGAAAATAATGATCAAATTTTAATCGGATTTCGCTTGATGTACAGGCTACGGTACCTAGTATAAAATAAGGTATGTTTAAATTTATGTAACATCGAAAACCTGAGAGTTTGAAAAAATTGTGTCAGTTGTTGATTTAATGCTTTTCATGCGAACGCTTCTGGTCGAATTTGGTTGGTTTTCTATTAACCCGTTGCTGTTCGGGTAAAATATGGATGTGACGTTTAAAAAAATCAGAAATTTGGAATAAATTTTCGTTGAACGAGATTCACAATATATATATATATACTAGCTGATGCCCACGACCTCGTTCGTGATTGTAAAGAATTTTGTCTGACAGCTACTGACATGTAACCACCTTAGTGCATGATGGGAAACTCGAGGCTAACTGCAAAGTGAAATAAAGGGACACATACACTTTTGGTAGTAGTATTAAATTGCCCTCTGTCGACTAATTTCAACCACCATATCTTCCACACCCCCATAGCTACCGACATCACCTTGGTGCATGGTGGGAGAACTGAGATTAATACCACACACTATAACCAGTAGACTGTGCTGGGTAGTTTGGGCTGTGGAGTGAAATATAGGGACACACATGTCTATTTTTTATCAGGTCCACGACTTTCAACCGCCATATCTACCACACCCTCACAGCTACCGATATGCAATCACCATAGTGCACGATTGAAGACGACAGGCTACTACCACACACAAACGCACGTGGTCTGCGTTTGGTGGTTCTGGCTGCAATGTGAAATATAAGATCACACATGTGTTTGATAGAAATACGAAAATATCATACGTCGACCACTTTCAACCCCCAGATCTCCCACAACCCCATAGCTACCAACATCTAACCACCATAGTGCACGATGGGAGACTCGATTCTACTACCACACACAAACACCAATGGTCTGTGCTATGTAGTTGCAGCAGGAAAGAGGAGAAGTATAGCGACACACAAGTCTTTCGTCGAAATAAGAAAATTCCCCGCATCGACCACTTTTAACCACAATATCTCCCACACCCCCACAGCTATCAGCATTCGGCCAACGTTGTGCACGATAGGAAACTCCATGCTATCACACACAAACACCAGTGATCTGTGCTAGGTGGTGGTGGCTGAGGAGTGAAATTTAGGGAAACACAGGTCTATATATATACTTGTTGGATTCTGATGGGGTCAATAATAAATTTCAGATAATTTTTTGTTGAACGCGATTGACGCAAAAACTAGGCCTACTGGTCTGATACCTGTAGGGATTAAATTAATTTATGGCCCGTGGAGAAGAGGATAAAACAGGGTTTCATATTATATGATGTCAGAAAAATGACAAATTTACGAAATAGTATCAGTTTTTCGTTGAATGCCACTACTAACCAGATTTTAATGGAATTTCGAATAATGTACAATGCGTGGTCTAGTGGGAAAGTAGGATATGATTCATTTTGATATGAAGTTGAAAAAATAATAAATTTATGATAAATTTCCGTTGAGCGCGATTTACAGGAAAACTAATGGTTGGAATGATATGTGGTTTCAATTTATGAATAGCACTTCGTAACGAGAGTAAATGTTCCATTTTGATGTGATGTGGGAAAACAGAGAAGTTTACTAATGTAATATCATTTTTGGTTTAACGCGATTGACTGAAAATTCCTGGTTTGATGGGTTTTGATTAATGTACACCCCTTATTTCCCCGGGTAAAGTACGGTATCTTCCATTTCGATGAGATGTCGTCAGGCTGATAAATTTATGGTATTTTTTCTTTGAAAGCGATTTATGGTGAAACTACTGGTCGAATTATATTTTTTTTTTTTTATGTACAGCCCTAGTCCCGCGGGTAAAATAGAATTTGTTTCATTTCGACATGACGTCAAAAAGCTGAAGAGAAATTGAAGATTTCGTTTTTTGTTGAGCAAGATTCACACAAAAACTATTTCCTGGTGTTGGTTGGGTTTTGTTTAATGTTCATGCCATGCTGCCATGAGTAAAGTAAGGCATTTTTATTTTGATATGTCTTTGAAAAGCCAAGCAGTCCACAAATTAGAATCCATTTACTTCCAGTTGTCCAAGTGTTAATGATATCAGCGTACATGCGGCGACTTCTAGCTTATAATAATTCTGTATGTGCGATTTAGCTATTTTGTATTAGGTGGTTGGAGCTTCAGAATTTTTTTACCTGGTTATTTCTGTTCGTTACGCACCTTCCGCAAGAGTGTGGAGATTCCAGGTACGTATTTTGTAACCAGTAGAGGTTTTCGATCACAACAGTGGTTTCCAAACTGGAATAATATCACGGTAAACAATCGTATAAGAACCCCATTAAATGTTTTCTGTTGTATATAACAAAATTTCATGATTGAATAGAAATGCAGCGTGATATCAACCTTAATTCACCATGTGCGACAAACGGCGATTTCCAATAAGTTAAGAAAGATGCAGACATTGCACATGACGAACAAGAAGAATTCGTTTACCCAGGAATACGAACTAGTCAATCATTAATAAGGTTTATTCCCTGGAGTATTTGATCATAACGTTACTAAGTTAGATGAACTGCGATCTGCCTATGATCTCTGTCCCGTTAATTCGAGACTGGGATTCATAGGTCGAATGTTGAAGAATTCTAGCGCATATATACAGGACGCATCGAATAAAACAATAGTACATTCTCGTCTGTAGTACTTTATATTTTCTGAGTTCCGTATTACAAAAGATTGAATAGCATTATCGAAAAAAAAAAAAAAAACAGAGGAGCGCCTGCCTTTCTGTGATTACTTGTCATAACTCATACAACAGCGTCATAGAATTGGCACAAAGATTCGTCTGGGATTGTATGGCTGACTTGTGCTCAATTTGAATTTATTGGTAAAAATGCGAAAATCCAGTTTCATTTAATACTACCATGAAATTTTCGACCACTGACCTATTTGAGTCGCAATGATAAGAGTGATTAGAAGACTGAAACAAGACGTCCCACTGATGCCTGTATGAATCATTTGTTGTCCGATGCCGTTATTAATTGGAATGTTCTAAGCTTTGTTTAGTTGTAATTTAGCCTGAAATAGTGGTTGCAATAACATTTATTCGTCTACACTTTAGACACGCAATTTTGTTTGAATACTTGAATGACTGCCCAGAAGTCATCCTACACTAAATGATCTCGTAGTAGCACAAGTACCCAAAAACGTTTTTGTACTTTAGAGGGAGTATGCGTATAAATTTTCAAAATTTGTATTGGTGTCTCTGTTGTTGAAAGACAATGCACTTTTAGTTGTTGACATATGTAACGCTAGCTCTGTATTCGACTGCAGCCTCAGCCATATCCGTAGTTCTCGCAATCAATCACCGTGTGGCAGTGGTCTGGAGAAGTTAGATTAAATGTTACGCCTGTCGTCCCGGGCGGTGAGGCGTGTGACGTCACTGTGCGTGTGCTTCCGTCTGTACAGTGCGAGCCCGGGCGACAGCCAATCTGGCTCTGTAATTGGATCCAGGCTGGAAGAATCCGTGCGGAAAATAGATAGATCACCGGTGGACGGCGGCTCAGCCCTCGCTCCGCACGCCCTTTGCACTGCGTGCGGAAGGTCTGCTGTGTGACTTGCAGCCCTAACGCACTTAAGGCCACACAGCGTCCACCTCGTCGAGTTCAACTTCACTGTTCCCTTCACGGTGACATTCTGGATTACCACCTCACTTACAATTTTCTTTCAGCAACAGTAAACAATCAACGATTTTGTTGTACGTATTGTCTTTGCGATTGAGATTCAATTCATCTGTTAAATATTCATAGGATATTGAGGACATACGTTTTAATTTGTTCCATGGTGCAGCTATTGTCAAACCAAGCAATGAAGAAATGAACCGCACAGTTCACATTTAAAAGTCTCCATGCTAACAGACTGCGATATCAGTTCAGTTTTGAAATACAAGACAGACAAATAAAAAAATTAAATATAAAGCAATACTTTCAGATTCAGAGAGAGAGAGAAAGAGAGAGAGAGAGAGAGAGAAGTCGGCTGAACAAGTTAGATCAAGCAGCTTAGATTACCACCACACTACCGGACGCTAGAAGACAACATCACAAAGTTATTATTTCCCCCAAGTGCAATGATGCCTTGTTGTTACGCAGCCGATCTCAATTAGCCTGTCAATTGTATGCAGTGTCTTTTCAATATCATTATCTTATATTTAGATTTTTTTTTAAAAGGACACGCACGCGTAAGACGTCTTTTGAGACAACAGTATCGTTTTTGCCTTTATTATGTTATTGCCCAGGCTTGCCACAGAGTCTTACAAAAAGACTATTTGCGGAATGACCATGTTGCAAAAATGCGTAATAGAAAGAAGAAAGTGTCAGTTAAACAGAAATTAAACAAAACTGTGCTATCGAGCTTGGTGGTGTAACGGTTAGCGTTCTGGCCTCACATTTTGCAGGACGCCGGTTCGAATCCCCGTCTGGGCATCCAGATTTGGGTTTACCAAGGGTTCTCAAATCACTCCAGGCAAATGCCGGGATGCTTCCTTTAAAAGGCCATGACAGAATTCCTACCCATTCCTTGCCCACCATCCTTTCCCGTCTCTAAAGACCTCGCTGTTAAGAGACGTTAAGCAGTTTTAAAAAAAGTGCTATTTTATAATCAGTAAAATAAATTAAAAATTTATCTTCTTATAGTTTACTTATATTCTCGTCTGAATGATATAATTGTTTTTAATTGTGTAATTTTACTTTCCAGATGTTGAATTGATGATAGTATACTGAACTGCTGGATCACCTTCATTTCAGTGTGATGATTGTCAGATCTTGTCTTTAAACGTAAAATTGAACAGAAAATGTTTGCTCAACCTCAGAAGAAACTTAGATTGGGCTCAGACCTGATAGATTTGCGTACTGTTATTTCATCAGTTTTCCTTCGTTATATCTGTAAATGGATTACTATTATTGAAATTTTGACATCTTTCCGGATCAGTTCAATTAGCCTTCTTGAAAAGCGAGAAATAACATTGTTCAGATTGAAAAAAAAAATCCGAAAGATAGCGGAAATTCTACAATTAGCTTGTGGTTAACGTGATTCGATTTTCTTTGGGCAAGCGAATGCCCTTAACAGAATAAAAATTTCTCCTCTGCAGTGGTTTGTTACATGACTGTACGAGGATTTCAAAGTTCCCGCGATCACTTGCCCCTAACATGGCGCCGATAGCCGTCTTCAATTCGCGAAGAACTCCGGTAGCCTTTAGCACGCAATAGGAGGGGTCCGGATAACAAGATAAACGTGAACACTGAGTGTCTTATATGCGTGGTGAATTTATTAAACGCGTTAAATGTGATTAACAACGTGCGAAAAGAGTTATGATACCTTTTTGTGATATAAAAAGTACTGCTGCTAGTGGTACGAAATATAGGATCAGAAGATATAAAAAAACGCAACCTCATAGCTCGCGAGAGACGGGTTGATGTTAATCTCTGCCTTCTCATAGACTTAAGGGTCACTATGAGATATTCCGTAACTGCTTTAGCGATGCCTCCTGACTTCAAGCAGGGAAGTATTATTCCTACTTGATTAATGATCAACATTGACCCTATTGAAAATGCTATGTTATCATCAATACAGTTCGCACATCCCTTATTGTCCATTATTTCGGAAGTAACAAATACAGCATCGTTACAAAAGTGAATAACAATAAAGAATAAAAAATTAACGGCTTTGAAGGTTTTGCTTTAGCTGATTCTCCCTCTATTTCCACTTTTACAGGTTAAACGCCAAACTATTGCGCCCTTTTTACAACGAAAATCACTATCCTCTTTATTACTTTAATATATCTATAACGAATTCCATTTTTCCATTCTCGCAGCAGTTTAAACATTGTTTCCTGTTTTTGTTTCTCAGCTACAAGACATTAACTAATAGACTCATTCTTTATTAAACTTGACAAATGTACCCCACAAGGAGAACCAGTTCATCAGAAAGCTGAAGTAACGTGACTAATGACTTTCCATCGAACTGTTTGGCCAGGTCGACATTTTCAGAAGTCACGTTGTGTCACATTCGTTAAAAATGTCACTATGCCAAGCCTCAATTCGTTCCGCTGCAATTCCTTTAATGAAAATCGATCATCTCTCAGACGATTTGAAATTTATCAAAGGAGTGTATGGCTCGTCAAATGACAACTTGTTGGGCTCTTTGTTTACGACATTATATCGATTTGAATGCGACTCCACGTTCTAATTGAGAAACTAAATATGATCTTGAATCCTGAGGAGGAATAATCCTCTGTTCTTCTAAACAAAAACAATACATCTAAAGAATAACGTCGTGAAGGATTTCTACCTATGGAGACGAGTGCCACAGGGATGATTTGTTAGCGAATGGTATTAAAAAACAGATAACTCCCGTATAGGTAAAAGGGTAATTAAAATGTTGTTGTTTCAATTCACATGTTCTCAGAATTCCTAAATATAATCAGAGCGTATCATTAATTGTACAATTCTCTTCATGATTGTGGTGACACGAACAGGAATGTGCAGCTCAATCTTGAACAGCCCAAAGCCTAAGACGTTGGCAATCGATGTCATAATGTACTCTATGGCGATATTCACTGCGAGACACCGAAGAGCAGTTGTTCAACGTCAGAGCTTTAGTTTACCGCACATTTTGTCACTGCTGTAGTTGATCCTGATTTAAAGTGAACGTGAACCATGAAGCATTCTGGATTATCTCGTGTGAAGCAAATTCGCGTAACACTCCTGGCCATGCCGAAATTTGAAGGCGGCACAGTGAGTTTTAAACACCAGCGCCTTACGAAATGAGCTATCATACCACACTACGGACAAAATCGAGAGGATTGCGAATAAGATGTATCAAATGCAACGAGATTGGCATTAAAAATAGTTGGAATTAAACCATTCTTCAGGATCTAATTCTTGGAAGTGTGGGGCGAAATCAAATCCTTCCACAACCTATCTTGACGGAAGTGCAGCAAAATCACAGATCGAATATAGTTATTAATTTGCTTAAAACGCGCGAACGGCGATCCACCAAAAATCGTGTGTGAAGAATAGCAAATATTAAACGTGATGCTACAAAATTAAATTGTGGAAATATGTACCTCTACAACAACATCCCTACTCTGCAATTCGCAGAAAAATGTGGATGGCATAGGATGCTTTGCACAAATACTAATCTCCATTTTGTACATTACAATCTTTGAACGTTTCTGTTCAATTACTGCGAGTCAAATTTTTTTGTGGGAGAAGTATTTGACTGCATTTATAAATAACAGAAGTTGTTCCCACGTTATTCAATAATATCTGTCGGAAACAACGTTCTCAGTCTACCTGATAATCCTAGCCTAATTTACGTATCAACTCTGTGACGCTTTCGTAAGAACTGTGGCAAACAGTAACAATTTCATAAAACACCCGGCTCTTGTCTGCACTTTCTCAATACCGATAATATAAATTAATTGTACCGAGAATGTGCAGTGCTCTATACGCATTACATACAAAACATCAATAGTCCAAATGCGGATGCGTAAGAGTTTTATACACAATTTTGTTTAGAGGTATAATTTTTCTTATACGGAGCGTGGTGGGTGAGCGGTAACGCTCTGGCCTTGCATTCGGAAGGAAGGAGGTTCAAATCTCCGCCCGGCCATCCAAATTTGGGTTTTCCATGGTTTCCTCAAATCACTCTAGGCGAATGCAGGGACGATTCCTTTAAAAGACCGTGTCCGATTACCTTCCCGCTCCTTGCTCCAAGTCCTTACCCGCCTCTAATGAGTCACAAAGCCAAGCGAAGCCATATATATCATTTTATTTATTGGAAGTAAACTATAACCTCTGATTAATGATTAGTGTTATTTTTAGGTCCTGCAAGAGGTTTCAGAACCGATATAAGTTGCAGCTGTGATTTCTAGATTAGTCCAGGGCCGTCTGAAAAAAGAATGACTAGTTATTAATTTTATTACTTTAATAATTCAGACTCATTTTCGTTCTGGAACATTCAGGAAGTATTCCTGTTACAGATGATGTAATATCTTTCAACTCTATTACTGTAGGGTGGTAGTGTGAAAAATTCCCCACCCTTTTTCCACGCCACGAAATATAAAATGCTGATCTTAATTCTACACAAACAAATGTAAGTTTATTACAACATTTGGAAATTTATTTATGATTAAAACTTGGAATTACGTTCCATTAACATTTATGATGGAAACAAGTTTTAAGATGACTTTCCTGTGTTATAGATTAGCTTTACATTACAATTTTCTGGGAAAACTAATTCGACGGCCCTCAGTAATGGCAACTGTTGGTTCATTTTATTTCAGGAATTATTTAAGGGCAGTTACAAATTGACGGAGTATACTGTATTCTCGTAGTTCGGTAGCATTTACTGGTAAGTCTCATATACCTATTAAATAATGCCAAGGACGACTGCCGAAGGGAGCAACTTTGTCACCTTGACTGTAGTCGAAGGCTTCTGCGTTGTCACGATGGAGCGGAGTCCTAGTATGTAAAACCAAATTTCGGCATACATATATCGGCCTTTTTCTAGGCTAGAAGTGCTCTGTGCTGTTCTCTAGTGTATAGCGTGCGTGACACTTCGTCACCTAGGCAGCGTAAAAGCTGTTGTGTCGTTGGTCAAACTTTTGGGCCTTGTAGATCAGCGTCCTT
>JARYHS010008075.1:49294-165048 GCA_031002005.1 Vandiemenella viatica | reverse complement strand
GAGATGTGTCACTGCCAAGATGTCGCGCCAACCGCACCCCGCGCCGCGCCGGAACGCCTTCCTTGTAGCCGCCGGCGTAGACCCGTCCTCCACTGCCGCTCTCCGCCGACTGACTTCCGTTGCTATCTGCACGCAGCCCGAAGTCTGCGACGTTGTCAGGTGTCGCGTTATCTCGCCTCCAGCTGACCGTGTGACGTCTGGCTGCCTCGCTGCACGCTGCCACGCCTCCCGCCAGCTGCTACCGCCGCCGCTGCTCGCTGCTCTTCCGCTTCGTCAGGTCCTGGGTTCGATCCTCTTCTGACCACCAAACTGTGGTGGACCCTTTTGGGGGTTGATCCGCGCCACGGGTTTGTCAGGATGTGTGGCCAATGGGGAGTGAACTTACTTGTGGCTGTATCTAGAACTTCTCTTCTCGCAGATCGGGGCAGCCGTCAGTTACTGGACCGCCGATAGTCTGCTGCCTGCTTGCTAGAATAATTGCTATCTCTGACACCACGCCCTGAGGCGAGCAAACAGGAGAGGGAATACTTTGCCTACTGAAGTTATTAATTAATTGGTAGACGGTCTACTGCAAGTTTATTGCCGTAGAAGATTGCGATACATGGCAAGTAATCGCCGAAAGCCACAGTCCACTCCGTTAACGGTTTGCAGAAAGCACTTAGCGATTAGACGACGAGCGGATAGCTGGCTGGGTCGGCAAGTCGATGCCCGAGGCGCGTACGATCAGCTCCGGTCTCCAAGTGACCGCTCCTTGCTATATTACTTAAAATGAAGGCTCGGTTGACCTGCTTAGCGGGGCGGCAATAACCTATCGGACATCGCACCCACTAACAAGCGAATTGCACATTCCTGAAGTGGCGATGCCCGCGCGGCCCCAGTACGTGGCGAAATCGCCTCTGTCATCAGGTCAACGGCTGGCTGGCGACTTTTGTCGCTCGAACAAATTCCTGTACTTTAGTAACAGTTACTATAATTCATTACGCCTCTGACACCTCAACAAAGGCTGACACAATAGTCAGCAGGTTTTTTTTTTTTTTTTTTTTTTTTTTTTTTTTTTTTTTTAAATATTGGCTTTTGGCTGCTGAGGCCATACAGCCAGCTCAATGTGTTGTATTAAAGCTTTTCAATGATTCAGTTAAATCCAGTGTTATATAGTCTTCAAAGTGCGGACGCCACAGGACGGACAGGACACACACACAAACACACAACACTTAACATCCTGCCCGCGGCCGGATTCGAAACGGCGACCTTCGGCACGGGGAGCTAGCACTCCAGCCCCTACGCTACCGAGGCCGGCAGTCAGCAGGTTAAATGGTCAAAGGCACGGAAGGTCATAAAATATGTACATCAGCAGATGGAGGCATGTCAATTTTCAATAACGTGCACACGTGCACTTCCAATTTTTTTTTTTTCCATCTTTTAAATGGCTCCAGTATCACGGAATATTGACTAATTAATTTTGTAATCAAATAGTGCAAATAGAACATTACAAGACGCAATGAGGGTATGCTGATGTTAAAATCCTCGAGAAGTAATTTTCAGAAATTTTTAATGACCTATACATATTAGTTCAATGTTATTTTTCAACATTTTCATCGGTCTTCTAATTATGATGAAGTAACTTTAATATGTTATATGAAGTTGTTTCTGTTACTTTCGGCAAATGACTGTCACTGTATTTGTAGGTGCTCGTAATTCGAAAATGGGCATATTTCGTGTACGGATTGTCATATTCGCAAATTTTATTAGAGCTAATTCTACTGAACAAGTGTTCTTCACTTCCTCAGAGCCACTGGTAAATAAACACTTCCTCGAAACGTTTGTCGGGCGTTTACTTCCTCCTTGCGTCTGAACTGAGCAAGCAGGAAGATCTTCTTCTTACGAAATAACCACGCATAATGTTAAAGAGATTAAATCTTATACACTCAACTGAAATTAAATACCCCTCCCGTGTGCACTAAAGAGCTTCACTATAGTACGCCTACTTTCCAAATTTTTTATCCTAATACGTGTTTAGAACTCAGCCATGTTACTAGTTGGCACCAAAAAAGGAATATTTTTCTGTGAGATGAGGTGGACCAGCGAGATATTTTTGAAGGAGGTCAATTGCCTTTTGGTTCAATAAAAATGTCTTTAAATTTTTAATGGCATTCCTCCCGATAGCCATTCATCCAGCTAAACCGTTTTGAGTGTTTATCCTGTGTACTGATGTATTTCCAAATGCTTTTTGCTCATACAATTGAAAGACGATACAAGACATACCACAATACCTACTTTAACACCCATGCCTCTGACCGGAATCGCACCAGTGACCGAGAGTCCCTGTAACGCCCAAGCCATCCCATCCGGATGGATAGGGGTTGAAATCTTCGTGTATCCATCCGTATTTCGGTATTGCATGATTAATCGAAATCACTCCGTGAGTGTTGGGATGATTCTCTGGTATGGCCAAGGCTGAATTCCTTCCCGAAACATGCCCCAAGTCCTTTTCTCTCTATAATGATTTACACGTCGACCAGCCCTAAAACAACAACGAACTAGAGACTCTCCACATGTGGAAATAGCAGTCTACTCCCTTCGCTACCATGTTCGGCCGTTGAATAAGATAAATCCAACAAGGAAAAGATCTAAAACACACCACAGGGATGTAATTATTTTTATTTGAGCAATTATGTTTTGCTTCTAGCTTTACATCTAATCGAGGTCATTACAGGCAGGAAAGGACTGGGGACAAGTAATGGGGAGGAATTCGTCTATGGCCTTTTGAAGGAACAATCCCGGCATTCGCCTGGAGTGATTTGGGGAAACCATCTAAAACGTTTACCTGGATGGCTAGATGGGTATTCGAACGCACGACCCTCCCGAAAGCCGGATACCACATACCCACCACGTTTTTTCTTTCTTTTTTTTTGTCTTCGTCATATCTTTGGCGGAATGTGATATGAATCCTGATAGTATTGAAAACTAGGATCGGGTAAGAATTTCAGCAACCGCTTTTTGAAGGAACTTTCTGGAGTTCAGCTGGAGAGATTTACGAAAATCATGGAATACTGAAACTGGATCCCCGACGGGGTTTGATTTCGCGTTCTCCCGAATGCCAGGCAACAGTTTTACCTATAACCCATCGGGCTTGGACGGCAGGAAATAAAGCTTGACAGAAAATTTTATAGAAGTATCAGTGTTAGTTAGAAACAAAGAGAGAGATGATAGTTTTACTACTTCCATCTTCCAGATTTAAAATGTGGAACTGCTAATTCACATTGCAGACGGATTTATTTATTGTTCTTAATTATTATTATTACTACTAAAACTGTTGCTACTGCGTTCAAGTTTAGCTTACCTTCTAAATATGGTATGATGAAAACAAAATTAAGGTGTTAATATTCCGCACCATTTAATTTTTTATTTATATTTCGTGACTTAGTTTACCATTAGAGTTCTTTCGTGAATGCTCTTTCTACTTACACTTAACCTTTGTGTGTATTTGTCACACGCACAGTTCTATAACGCTGCAGCGTTAGAAAGTGTAACTAAGTCCATTCAAACTCTCTTATTGGTTTTCCATGCGTAATTTAGCGATTCTTTTCTGTATTCTCCATATAATTGCGTTTGCTAGCGAATTGTTAACTGTTTATTCGAGGGGAAAAAAATACGCAACGGTTATCAAAATTACGAAAAAAGTGTTACCATCTCTCTATAATTAATCAATTTGGTTATTTAAATAATTATTATGACTAAAATGGTGATATTAGTTATTATTTTTACTGCAGAACTCCGAACTTTCCCTCTGAGCGTCTGCGAGTTTCTTGCTGCGCGGGCTCATTATTTTAGTCTTGGGTAAAGTGCTGGGTATGAGAGGTCTATTTTATCATGAATTTAGTGTACCACCTACCAGTTATGCTGTCCCATGCGGTATTCGTGTCTAGAACGAAGCATAATCGAAAGGCGAGGGGTCTCTCGAATTCTGTCCCCGACTGTACATGGCGACAGGCAAAAATTATTTAACGTGTACTTAAAATTATTGGAATACTTGATGGCATCTGATAAGCTAATTTGGGAGACAGTTGTAAATTCATAAATATTTTTCAAAGTAATGTTAAATATTTCGCATCTTGTAATATCAAAAGTCTTTTGCGGATTAAGCAGTACTTCATAGTAATCTGTAAATCAAGGTTAAAATATTTGCTTCTCCTTTTGAATATTCTTTTCCGATTCTATTAACCTCTTGGAAATGTATGTAATAAATATATATTATGAAAAATAAAAATATAAAACAAAGATGTTAATCACACATTCCAAAATTACTCGCAGAGCAATCATTAAGTTACTGTAGTTAACGTTTTGCTACACACAACTCCTAATTAACTTTTAAATTAAAACTTAAAATGAATATTACCACTTAGTTGTGTAAATTAAGAATGAATTTAGAGTAAGAAATAAGAGAAATAAAGATCTGCTAACAGTGTTGAGATAAAAACACTTTGATTCGTACGTAAACTGTAATTTAATTTTTGAGTTACCCCTTTTAAAGTTTACTTAGTCATACCGCAAGTTTTTGTGATATTTTCACGTACAAGAAATATTTGCTTTTTATGTGCAGAGATCCTGTAGAAAACTCAAAGACGCAAGCGTTAACCTAGGCCAAAACAAGATTATAGGAAACCTATGCTGAATGAGGGAGAAACAAGATGGCTGGTGTATTGGTGTTTTCGTGTTTCTTAATCTGTTTTTCGTACTATCCATTTTGGAAGTGGGAATATATCAAGTGTCTTTATATAGGACGTATTTCATATCTAAATGTTACAATATAGTTCTAACGTATTCGTTATACTTAAACGGTTTCATATTGTGTAGTGTGAATGGAACAGTCTGGTCATCCATATCAAGAGCTGGACGTTGAATGGAGATCTAAGTTCCTTTCATGCTTATCTTGGACGTGCTAAGAAGCATTTGGGTACCTAATGAATTCGCGTTACTGTGGAAAAGAACGTTAGATGTCATCAAATGATCCAACCAGTCAACAAAAGATTCGGATCCTTTGTCTGAATGAAGCAAACATCTTTTTGTAGATAAACTATGAAAATTGATGATTACATTGGGTCAGCTGCCATTGACTTCGGCGAAGTCATGAACAAACATAGTCGAGAATAACTTTCCTCGAACAGCAAAATCGCCTTCGACAACACCCGAAGTCATAGTTAGACATGAATAGCCTATGGACTACTTACAACGTCGAAGCTGAAGACATTGAGAATTTGCACTCATAACAGACTGCCAAACCTTCGTTTTAAAGCCTCCACTGCAGTGGATTTTTTTTTTTTTAAATGGAAAAGCCGTATGTGTCTGGCAATAAAACTTGTCAGTTTGTTTGAATCAGGTGTACGTAATCTTTTTATAAATGAAAATTTATAACAAATAGCGTACGGAAAGAAACAAATTAATTTATTCCGGTGATGTTATTAATCGTATTAATAAAGTGATATCGGTTAATATTACGGCAAACTGATACCATTATTGTTTTTATTTTATTTTATATAACAGGTTCGCTGAGGAAAAATGCTTCCAGGATGTCACGGAGATTCGGAATTAGGGACGGTATCTACGCTTTTCTGCAAAGGAAAGAGAATATATGCTATTTATTATATTTCTGATAACGACAGCTAGAGTTACATCGGACAGTAATTATGTTCACATAAAATAATAATCAGTTTCTGAAAATAAATATCGCACATTTTAAACAACATTGATAGAAAAACTAGAAAAGCAATACGGAGAAAGGTTGCTGACAAATGTATAAGCAGTTATACATTTAATTAACAACATATTATTGAAACTCTGAAAACAGTTTGATTTATTATATAGTGTAGCGGTGATTTTTATTTTACTGCACAATTTTATGTCAGTGATAACTATTAATTTGAGAAAGCTCTCAGTTACGTGACAGGCTACAGTCCTCTGAATTGAGTCAGCAGCACCAAGTACGTCACACAAAGCGCCATCATCTGAAACACCACAATACACATTCACAGAACACAAGGATAAGGTGTGGGTGTAGATTCTTACAGCAAGAATGAGTCAATACTTTTATATATTTAAACTTCTTGATTTTACTATACAGCCAGCAACATAAACGTAAGTTGACCTAGAGTTTTTTGAATGGGTTTCTGCGGCAGGGCGAATTGCTATGTGGTTGAAAATAAGATTAATTGAATCAAAAAGGAGGAGGTTACAAAGCCCATCCTCGAGAGTGGCATTAAATCATCATCTGATTTCGCAAGTTACATTCTTAAATATATTGCACATTGGAGTGATGAGAGAAATACAAATATAGGTACAAGGTAATTTGTTTCCATTGTGATTGCTATAGACCAGTGCCTTTCAATATGTGGGTGGCGACCTCAGCGAGGTCGCCAGTCTTGCTCGTGGTATCGCGGTCGCGACAGAGGTAAAAGTGAAATGCGAAGGTTTTGCACTGCAATAAAAATACAATATTTTCAGTGAGAAAACAGGTTGTTTCTTTTTATTTTTAATAAATTGTCAGTAGATATAGTCTCAATACAAATAAAATTAAATACGTCGTTATTTAAATAACTAACATAGCCTTATTACGTACTTGGGAGGTCGCCAAATTTTTTGCTTGTAAAAAGGATCACGTATTCAATAAGGTTGATATACACTGCTATAGTCCAATGCACAAACGTTGATAGGTTCTGCTGCTGCATCAACAATAATCTGGCAATTACAATGTGTAACTCTGTTGATATTGTGAAAGTGTTCATTATAAAGTATATACTTATTTCCGTTTCTATAGCGGAAGAAGTAATCACACTACTTACCAAGGATTGTATCATCCGAAAATGATGGTTCTCAGGAAGAAGACTGCTATTTTTTTTTTCTAAAACAAAAAAAGACTATTCTCTTTTGTTATTTTACTGGTCTGACATGTCTGTTCTTGGAAAAATGCTTCTAGGGTTGTGTCTCTCAATAGGTGTCAAGAAATGATTTGAAAGCCTCATACTTCCAGCTGTTCTTTTAATTGTTTGTACATTAAATCGCCAGAAATTTTTTAAAACTATTGTTGCTTCGGAACTGTTCCTACTTGAATGAATTTTGAAAAATATTATGGATATTTATAGGTGCCGAGTTTCAACGCAAGGTATCGAGACTAATCGTGCGATAAAACGAGACAGTTTATGATTTCGCTGACGAATCAGGGAAAAGGACTCCCTCGGATGAAACAAGACTATGAAATACCGAACCCACTTTGAGAAATTATACTGTCACAGGTGAGATAATAGCCTGGTGATATTGACGATTGATAATATCTTATAGAATGACAGTGCTGCACCAGAATTAAATTAGTTAACGATTTCGTGAAGGGCCTGAACACGTCCTTTTAAACACCTAATATTTACCACACCATTACACGTTCTTAATAATTTAGTCAAAACGTAACAGATGCTACCACCATGTTTTGTTGAGGGACGAACCATTCAGTCTTCACCCATGTTAACCGAGATGGTCGTTGTAGTTGTGAGCATCTTTTTGATATATTTATTTCCTTCTGTTTAAAGAATCATGATGGGAATGGTGATCTTATACAATTGGGTGGGATGCATGCCATCTTTAAATACACAGTGTAAAAGTATGCGTAGTGCAACACGCTCAATTAAATGGTAACAGGAAAAATACACAGCTGAAGTGAAAATTTAAATGGATGGAGGCTCTTTGGCAGGAAAGAATTATTGTTACATGTAGTCTCTGTGATGAATAAATTTTATTACTTCGTTATAAAATATAGAAATAACAACGTTAGCGACAATAGCCACCAACTGGACACATTTTAAGTGAACGAAGGCTTTTCTGGCGTGTTGCTGCAATGTAATCTTCACCGGTTCTCCGCCGGATAGGACGAGCTTTCGGCGGCTAGGTCTGCCGTCATCTTCAGGTCTGGTGTTACCACTGTGACAACCAGTGCAGCTCTGGTTGTCAAGGTGGTAACCCGTGAAGATTACATTTAAAAATACATTTTGAAATTTTTTCCCACCGTTGGGTGCAATGAAACAAATGACGCTATTCCAACGATGTCTTCCAATCCTTGTCTATAATCAGGCGGTAGTATGTCTTAAAAATTGATAATTGACCTTAGAATATTAACACAACAGCCAGTGAGATATACAAGCGTACTGAAGTCGGCTGATACGTGCTCAGGAATTTATGACTTTCACTATATTCTACATTACATACAGACTGCTCCGTTGGCTCAGTTGGTTGCGGCCCCGAGATGGTGTCCCGCTTTGGTACGGGGTTCACTGATTCGAGTTCTGGAGGTCAGAGTGGAAGAGATAGTGGTGCAGTGTTTCTAATCATCAGATTATGCTCCAGATTTCGGGTTAAATCCCATACCTTCTCGCAGTGTGAATTCAATGAGGACATACAATACTTCTGATCGTGATTCTTCCGACGACTGGACGTTAAACTTGGCGGTTTCTTGCACATCTTTCGACGGAGTAGGACTGAATGGGCCGGCACCAGGTTTCCCCCTCTCCCTTCACTCATTCACAACACACACAATACACTAAACACACACAGTTATCAACAGTTACGAACACTGTCACAATGGAGAAGGCAATGGGATACCACCGCAGTTCATCTTCCCAGATTCTGTCATGGTGGTGTAAACATATCCATGGTAACTGCCTACGCTCGGAATCGGCCAAGACGTTTGTAAAAAGACGAAATTACAACTGCAAATTGCATGCTGTAAAGATAATTTATAAATCAGGAAAAAAATTGGAGATTTAAATAATTTGTTTTGTAAAATTCTTTCACACTTAACATTTTAATATTTTTAAATATATGAGCAGAAGGAACACTGAACGTTTAGTCGACATGATTCAGAAAATTCTCCACAGTTCAGCTCCGTCAGTTAGTAGGTCGCTGTTCAATACACATAAATCTTTCTTAAGAACGGTACTACATAATATTGAAAACCACGTCAAATTTATTCCAGTGGTTTTCTAGATGCATATACAAATTGATTGCGGATCGGCGTGTCGTGAAATCTTCTTGTGATTTATCGATCTACCACCATAACGAGATTACTGCCCTATCCAGTGGGCTCCACCACTTAAAAACTTTGAATTGGGGAGGTAGGCTTCTAGAAGGTAGCCAAGCAATCAGAGAGGAAATAACTCCAAACTATAAAAATAGATTCAGCGAATAACAACATTTATTACTTATAGCATTGTATTTATTATAACAATGTGAACATTAAGATAATATTGAATGACAAAAAATGTCTCCCCTCTACTGATCCGCCTTTCACATGCATTAAAGGATTTTAAAAATAAGGATCCGTCTGGAATGAGGCCTCAATTCAAATGGAACAGATGCCAGAGGTATCAACTGTGAACAGTCGACAGGCAGTCAAAATCTCGCTAGCCTAGTTGATCTTTGAATTAATTAAAATAACATTGTATTCACTCTAATCCCTCTCTACTATCATTTTGTTGACGGTTCTGATCGGGGTTAGAGATTCTCTAGGAATGTCACTTCCGGAATGATCGAGTAGTGGGAGGTCAGGATGAAAACCTCTTGCAGAGCTCAAATATCTCTGAGAATGTACAGCTGACAAGTCGCGCCCAAGAATTCATCTTACTCCAGGGAGTAGTTATCCTCGATCTCCAGAAGAGAAGTAGATGGATACGTCTATACCGTTGAGCATACATTTGGTTTTTGGTGTGTTGGGTTCTGTGGGTCGCGGCTATAATGTAACTCCAGAGGAATTGGAAGGTAGCAACTTCAATGAATGATTCTTAAGACTTCCGCCGCCGTCTTTGTACATGATTTATAGCTTTACTGGCTATGCCGCATCGTTTATTGGATTATCTAAGCTTTCGGCTGTTATAGTCCAGCCTTCTTCAGAGATACTGTTTATATTTATGTTCACATAGCAACAGTAGCCAAGCATCGCAGAGGAAAATGCCGCTATCTTCGTTAATGTTGTTAGAATTCCTTAAGATTTCTGCTGCCTCTTTCACGTGTGAGGTGGAGAGACTTAAAGAACATATCCACCACTACAAATATAGCAACAGCGACAAATCTGCCGTCGTTCGCCATGCTATTAATACCGGGCACGAAATAAAATTTCAAGACACGAGGCTACTGTGGAGAGAAGACCAGTGGTGGCCTCGACGCGTGAAAGAGGCAGCAGAAATCTTAAGGAATTCCAACAACATCAACGAAGATAGCGGCCTTTTCCTCTGCGATGCTTGGCGACTGTTGCTATGTGAACATAAATATAACCAGTATCTCTAAATAAGGCTGGAGTATAACAGCCGAAAGCTTAGATAATCCAATAAACGATGCGTTATCGCCCGTAAAGCTACATATCATGTACAACTTCAATGAACTTCAATTGGTCATGGACATGGAACAAGATCTGAAAATATTTAAAAATTAAAGGTGTATGACTCGACGATAAATCCTTTAATCGAATATATTAAAGGGGCTGATACAACTTGCCATGAAGAACTGTTAGAAATTAGATATGATGATGAAGGTAAACAATAATTTGATAGTGGTGGACAAAATAACAAAAAAAAAAAAAAAAAAAAAAAACCTGTCTTATATCCGAATATATGGAAAATGATATCTTTCGCTATCTCATATTTTCTGTAATCAGACTTTAGTGTTGTTGATCATATTATAACCAAAGGAAACAACCGCCTAAATATTTCCGAAAGAGGAGATCTTCGTTTGTTTCTTTCAAAAATTGAGGCAGTTATCCGGTATTTAGTTTCACAATATCAGCCTCAGATACCTCATTAATAATTTAAAAATTAAATTTTTTTTCATGAGGGATCATGCTTCTATGTATACAAGTTAGGCTTTTTGTAAAGATTTATTATGCCATTTTTGCTTTGTAAATTTTGTAAAATGATGTTACTTCTCTAATTAATAAATGATCATTACTGTGGACCTGGTTGGTGGTTACTACTGGACGGTAGGTAGGAGAGGCTGTCTGCGCCTGTATTAATCAGAGCTCAGTCCTCATAGGAAGAGAGACTCCCCAGGGTACTGAGACCTTCACCTGAACCGAGTGGCAGGTGAAGCCGGTGCAGTTATACAATTCGTTTACACTGAAACCTAATTCTGAAACCATGTTTAAGATTCTATTCTCTATCCTCAACGAGTTTGTGGTAGAAAACTTGTGAATCATCAGTTTTGCTAATTTTATCCTTGATGATTCTTTAGATTTTTGCCTACCATGGTTGCATCCTTAGATTTACCGAATAGAAACCTTAGAATTGAGCCTTACCTGCCATAGCACACGAGTTGGTTAGGAAGAAAACGTTACAATGGATTCTTAGATGTGCTCACAATATTATTATTATTATTGATGAATTCTCCCAAAAATGGAAGACGGTAAGCAAATGACCGAATAAATATCAATATTACAGTCAAAGTTGTGGAACATTAGTTAATATGTGAAGCCCTAAAGTTAGTAATCAGGGATAAAGAATTGTTTGTTTGCAACTGTCATATTTTAGTTTCTCTTTCCAAAATTTTATGCTTGGTATTTACCTTATAGATCAGTTGGTAGTTAATGTCAAAGGTATAGCCTGCTTGATACTGCATGCGGCAATGCTGTGTCTGTAACCAAAACATCTCCACCTGAAAATATTAAAAGTTCTGTTATTAATTTCGATATCATGTTGAAAATAGAAGAAACCTAATTGATTGCGTCTATTTTCATTTCCAAAGTCTATGCACCATGGTTCATTGTTGATAAATTCGTATTTTCCTACATTTTTGGCAGTCTCTGAAATCATTTTCATTTAATAATGATGAAAACATAAATGGAGGAGTGAGAATACGCGAACTATGACCTCAATGTGTGCGATGCGAGTCGAGATGTCAAATGACAGTTCTAGAATAGCCAGTTTACAATTATTATTATTATTACTGATATTAAGCAGTCCATGACTAATCTCTAAGATGTCCGCCGTTGAAAAATATTGGGAAAAGCAGATCTAAAGAATTAAAAATGTCGGTTTTATATTCTCTCTCTCTCTCTCTGTACATATATATATATATATATCCAAACTGAATGGAACTTTCTACAAGAAATATGTTACGCAAGTAATATGGTGTTTTAAAAACAACCAGTTCAATATGATATCTCATTTACAGTGATTGGTCAGCTTTTGAGTTTCCGACAGATTTTTTTTTTTTTTTTTTTTTTTTTTTTGGAACACGAAGATAAGTGATTATTGATAGGCCTAATGAGAGAAAGCGATTACAAACTACTATGCCGTGTTCGAACTTCTTTGAGACATGGCCGTAATTATATACTAGTCGTATACATTATTAAATAAATTTAAGCAGATCTTATTCCATATGATAAACGAAAACGCCATTATACGTACAGCTGAGTGTATCAGACGCAATTTTGCCACTGCTGAAACCGACTTTACAGTGGTTCCTATTAATAGTAACGAGTAGCCGGTGTATTAGTGTTCATGTTGCATACTTAAAATGCCATTATCATTCAAAATATTGATTTAAATATTTAAAATTTCTTCTTATTGGTTACTCCTCAAGTTACACTGAATGCTTTGTCTGTTGCGTATGTACTAAACAAAACAACTGTCAGGAATCGCGATTTTGTGGAGTAATTCCTGTAAATAATAGAGGTCAGTGGATTTTTTACGTCTGCGTATACTATTCATATGTACCGATCAAATACATTATACGATTTTATGTTGGTATCATACTGCGAAGTTTCGGGTATCTGTAGTTTTTATCGTTATTCGTAGACGACATTACGAGAGTGAGCATGGAATTTGAATTAATGAAGTAAGGAATTAAAAATATTCGGTCATGGCGTTTTGAAGGAACCATCCCGATATTAGCCTAGAGATTTTTCTTTTTAATTCGTTAACGGGTTACCCACGTGGCATTCTTGTCTGAGCCGAATCAACATGTGCAGTCTCCTATCATTTTATTAAAGCAAGATTTCTTCTGCATCATCGTATGTTTAAGATTTACTACTGTTAATAGTAACAGCACTTCAATAATGTTTTCTGCAACACTACAGAGAGTAGATACAATTTTGTAACAACATTCTTACAATGAGCTAAAACCGGTTGGATTTTAAATAATAAACATTTTACATGCCGATATGAAACTAGTCCAGTAGAATAACATTAGTCACGTTAAAATAATTTGTATTTAATTGAGACAGGTGTGACTAATTTTCAAGCAAATATGTTGTATTGAAGAATCATTTGTGAATATGATTTTTATTACTCCATTTAAATTTTAAAAAGATTGAAAATTATGTTGCATACGTTTTTCAAACATGGCTAAAAAACACGTCTTACAATACCATACTTCTTTAAATATAGCAATAGCATAAGGATACTCACTTCCACTAATGTTTCGCGCTCAGTGACTTTCCAAGACAGTCGTCGTAAAAGGTCAGATGTTCTGCGGCCCTGAACATATAAATATATCAAAGTGTCAATATACTTAAGCTTTTCCACGAAAGCATAAACCATGAATAATAAGTTTCAATTCAATATCGGATATTGTGAAAGAATGTGGATATTTTTTGTTCTGCCGATTTGGAAAACATGAGAGGAAAAAAATTAAATGCTCAATAAACATCGCAATAAATCTTGAGGATGTGTGGAAACATTTTAGGAAATATACAACAACAAAATAAGAACTAGCTATTGAAACAAAGAAATTGATATTGAGGAATAAAATATTATAAGCGAAGAAACAATACAAATAATAGTCAAATCTATCAAATTAAATAAACACGAACAATTCAATGTAATATACGACATGAAAAATGTAATGTTGAACCAAATTGTATTTATTAATGCTAGTATTATTATTGATATTACTGACACCATAAACAGTTCTACAAAAATAATTTATGGAGAGTAATGAAATTTACAAACTTTACTCAATATTATTGATTACCAGATTTCTAAACGAATATCCACAAATATATTGATAAAAACATCAGAAAAAACCCCTTGATAAATACACATACACATTAGTGCTAAACAATTGGCATGTGAAACAGTATTATGTTTTTAATTTACGAAATAAATAATTATTCAGTATGAGTAATAAACAGGGTGGCTTATAATGACATAGTGTGACGTCTTAAGGGCTTGATTTGACTACACTTCAACATTCCGCTGAATCTGATTTTCGAGTTTAGATTTAAGGTTTTGAATACGTTGATTGAATCATTGTGGTTGACATTTCTCTGATTCAGCATCACAACTAACAAACTGGTTTTTTTTTAACTTATTTGTTTTTAGCTATAGCTAATTTGGCCAGTTACATAGTAGGGTTCTCTTCGAGTTACTTTGGGTTATATATAATATCTAGTTCTTGATAAAAACGAGTAAATTAGTTTCGTTAGATCCTTGCTTGGGAAATCAAGCGTTTACTAAGAATTCATTACTTGTACTCCGTATAGATTCCACCTCAATATAAAATCCTCTAGTTTTACACAAGACAATCACATGGGGGAGTTAACTCTCTTTATGATGAATTTTTATCAGTGATTAGGATAGGTTAGGTTAGCACATTCCAAGTAGCTTCTTCTTGGATTTATTAAAGAAGTAACTGATAGCTGGCCTTTCATCGGTTGGGCGCAAATCTTTACCCCTATTTTATTATGATTTTGATAATATCTTCCCCTGGGTCTCTGTTAATTGGATCCTCGGTTTGTATTGTTCTCTTTAGAGTTTAGACTATGTGACTGTATTGAAGGTTATGCTTTGAATAGGTAGAAAGACAGTTGATATGTGTTGGTACAGTACATCGGAGGTATATTTATTTTGTTCCTAACCGACATTTTTTATCTTTGAACTACTCCTATCGCTTTCGTTCAAGGCAGCCTCTCTTTGGTATTATGTCAAAATTTCCATTTTATGATGAATTTTTATCAATGATTAGGTTAGGTTAGGTTAGCACATTCCAAGTAGTTTCTTCTTGGATTTATTAAAGAAGTGACTGATAGCTGGCCTTTCATCTGTTGGGCGCAAATCTTTACCCCTATTTTAATTTATTTTAGGCTGTTCTCCTTTCCTCTGCAATTTTTGGGCATATGTCATATAGTCTACATCAGTGATGTCAAGGATACGGCCCGCGATCGCAATGTGACACAGAAAGAAGAATCATGTTTTTAGAGCTTTTAGATTTCACTCGATTCCTCTACGGAAGTTTTAAAATCTGGTCTGCCTACACATTCTAAATTTAATATATGGCCCTCTGCAAAATTGAGTTTGACACCTATGGTCTACATTATAGTATTGTGGCACAGGGAATCTGTACAGAGACACTTTAAATCTGATCAAAATATCAAAGGTTAATAGATCAGTCTGCAGAGACTGCATTTATGTGTTCCATCTGTATTTATTTTCCTATTGAACCACTTGACCTCAATGATCGGTGCAGACTATACGATATTGGTTCTTAATGTCCTGCTCGGTTATTTCCGTCGGAATAAATTTGATGACGAATTTTCATTCAATCCTGTTAGCCGGTGTGTAAGCTTTTAGTTCTAGCGACTTTAACAGTGTCTTGTTTTTCGCAAACTGTTAGCTGAACAGACATTTGTGAAATCCATTGACATTCGGTTTCTTCCCTGTTGGGTAACACATTTCAAGCCATTAATCTTGTAAAGAGACAGGTTAATCAGGTTGCTCACACAATCATTAGATAGTATTGTTATTATTATTATTATTATTACTCATTATTGCCCTTGAGGACAGTGTTTAAACTCAAATTATTCATGATAACTCTTTTTTTTTTTGTCTTCTTCCTCATATGTTCACTGTGTACCTGTTTTCTTTGTTCTTTCTATTGTATTGCTGTTTTCTTCTGTATTTTAAATTTTGTGTTCATAATTTTGTTCTTAAATTATCTTCTTTTCTGTATCATTTCCTTGCTGTTCCCTGCATGGTTTAAGTCTTTTTCAATTGGTTTTGCTGAGTGAGCCATTTACTGCATCAAAGATCCTCTTTGTGAGTTTAGTGTTGTTCGTTCTCTGCAAATGTCCATAGAATTGCAATCTGCGTCTTCTGATCATGTCTTTCATTACTCTTTTCATACTTAGGCCGTCTTTATGTATTGCTCCAAAAAATTTACTGAGGATTTTGCGCTCAAATTTTTCCGCTTCCGTGATGCCCGAAGCCCCAATCTTGGTAGTTTCTGATGCATGTAATGCTTCTGGTAGTACCACTGTATTGTAATGCCTGAGTTTGGCCTACCTTGATATATTCATTTTGTTATAATATGCCCATGTGAGCTTGTATGTCTCCTGAAATAAACGTTTTAGTTATTCACAAATGTATCTGGGAAGTATCACACTGTATGACTGATGCTAGTTGCCTGGAAACGATGGGCCCTTTAAGCTATCACTCCAACTGGTAACTATATTTCCTTACCTGTGTAACAAACCGAAGCGCATTTTTTTTAAAACGTTTCTGCACTCACGTTTCTAATTTGAGCTTTCATTATACTACAGAAAATATCAGTAACAATTAATACTTGTCGCCTTGCATTCGGGAGGACGTGGGTTCGAATCTCCGTCCGAGCATCCGGATTTGGGTTTTCCATGGTTTCCCCAAATCATTTCAGGCAATTGTCGGAGTGCTTCCTTTAAAAGGCCATGGCCGAATTTCTGCCCCTTCATTTAGCCCAGTAATTTCCCGCCTCTAATGACGTAGATGTCGACCAGGCGCAAAGCCAAAGGGGGGAAAAAATCATTGTCACTGCACTCTAAGGGAAAAACAATTTTTTGTGTTGACGAACAAAAATAATACTTGCCTGCATGTTCGGAGATAATGATGACGTCAGACTAATATGGCAGTTATGCGTGGAATGCAAGTGAACTGACCTCTTCAGCGGCTTCCTGACATGCCGAGGTCACGGTGAGTGTCTCCAGGAAAGAAATCAACAGCCAGCAGAAGTTGCTGGCAGAGACGAGGCGCCCGGAGCCGTAGTCACCTGATTCTCTGCCGATTGCTGACAGGTACCCGTAAAATAAGAGGAAGACTCCGTCTGTCAGCAGTAAGAGCAAGGACAGCAGCAGCTGCAGGCCATAGGCAGACCCCAAGCTGCGGGAGAGCTGCCAGTTCCTCAGGTGCAGTGGTCTCAGGCGCTGCGCATACAGAGAGATACCATAGTGTACATTATTACATCTGGCCGATATGAGAAAATTTCAAAAAACGAAAATAAAAGAACGTTAGCTACTCTCGTGTTTGGAACCACTGTTTTGTGATAATTTTTTTGAGTATGTCATAGACTGCTTGCTATGGAAGAACTAGTCGCAACCCATGGTTACTCCGAACCCATAATTACTAACGTATCACTCAATCTGAATGGTGTTTTGCTTGGTTGACTGTTACGAAATAGTCAGGAGGTATAAAAAATAAATATGACAACATGCTGAAGGTGTATTTCTCGTTAATTTCCCGAGTAAATTCTTGAATATCCAAACGGAACTACACGAACATCTGTAAAACTTTTGGGAAATTATCAAATTTTACATCAGTGGACTTTATTAGAGTAAAAACTGTTTAACGAGTTGCTTATGATTTAAAATTAGGCCGAAACTATTTTACTTGTTCTTGAATAATGACACCGTGAGTTTAAAATACTTTTACTAGTGCCTGAAATTTCTAGTCTTTCAGAAACCAAATTAAATCAAATAACGGCAGTGCATCTTGAATTGCAGTAGTTTATTGCTGCTCGGGATCTAAGTGAGCGTCCATAATCTACGTGGCTCGGTCTAGGAGGGGGAGGGGTTACCTGGAAAGCAGAGTGTGGGGGGAGGGGGGTTTCCGAGCAAGGGCATGTAGCTTTTAATTCATATCCGTTTTACTAGTCACAGTTAAAATGAGGTACAAACAGTATGCAAATATTTATTTCTGTAATTTAATTATTTCAGTATGTAATTTACGATAATCTGACAGTACAAAAGTCTTCTAGAATCAATAGGGAGATAAGCTACGCGCTACACGGGGAGGGGGGCGGGGAAGGAGGGTAGAGAGACAAGCCTCCTCATGCTAGGTGTGGGGAGGGGGTTTCTCAGGAGGCCAAAATGGAGCTACGTGGTTTATGGACACTGCTGCTTCCTTGCCACAACTCTCTCTGATCTAATAGCATCGCTGTCCCACTGCACCACCGTTGGACATGGTCCTCTCTAGTAACGTTGATTTAATCTAACAGCCCGTCGTTGTAAAGAGCCTTGCAAATCTTGCTATTGTATATTCTATATGGTTAGATTTTTAATGAGACAGTTAATCAAATTACATAGCCTGCTATGAGGCACTAAACGCAAAATATGAATTCCATTGTATTAAATTTTCTTGGTATGATTTCTGTGATAGCTTCCCTAAGTTATTTGTAAATGGCAGATGAATCAGTCGTATCTAGCAGAACTAGTTCTAATTTAGCTTAAACACCTTGATGGACAACGGTTCATTCAGCCTGTCGCTCTAAGTTGCCGACTTTATGATGTCATCACATTCTGTTATTCTAAAATCTCTTCAGACACCTTTCAACTCGTCAAAGAGACACTGAAAATTAGACAAAAACCTGTGGCCTTACTAAACCTTTAACATCCTCGAATCAGCTTTAATTACACACGCAGCAATTTGATTCTAAAATCGACCAACTGTGGGTACGATACGGATACTGTTCTGTAGTTTAGGTATTATATTAATATTGACGTGCTGATCAATTTTTGGTACGACCATACAGCATAATATTTTATTAGCCATATATATAAGATGGTGGTAATAGTTAAATGATTATGAATTTTAAGAAGCTTTAACAAAAAAGAAGTAACTAAAAAAGTACAGTAATAACAATTAAGTCACGTCTACCGAGTCCAACAGGCCTTTTACATGAAAACATAAAAGGTTTTAAGTTTCATGGTTACCCCACCAACTTATCAATCTATTTTAATTTTTTGCTGGTTCTTTTGAACAGTCATTTAACTGTATTATAACCTTCGCCATATGAACGCGGGTTCGTATCCGCGACCGGATAACCAGATTTTGTTTTTCAATGGTTTCACGAAATCATTCCAGGCAAATGCCGGGATGGCCGAATTCCTTCACTTTCGTTGAGCCCAGTCCTTTTTCGTCTATAATGCTCTTAAACTCGACCAGGCGTAAAGTCATAACAAATAAAAAACCATTACCCACACTGGCCACAGAAGTGAGTTTGTTGGTAAAAAAGTAACAACAATCTAAGAGAATGTAACAACACATTGTTTCCTGCCATATGACTGCATAAAATTCTTCAATCCATCCATATAAAATAATTTTCGTTGAGAGTTTTTTTATTTTTTAAAAAAGGGCGTCTTCTTGTATTTCTTCATATGTTTCTTTGTTAACGAATTTGCTACTCGTATCTCGAAAAAATCAGGACTAAATAAAAATGCCTCAGAGCAAGATTTATTGCAGGTTGTAATACCTTTTCAACAATACAGCAAACTCAACACAGTACGAGGAAAAACATTCAACTCTGTTACATGTACGAGGCTTGTCTAAAAAGTATCCGGCCTTAATTTTTCCCGCGTAAAGAAGTGATTCTAAGTCGGCGCCACATTGCACGGTGGAAGGAGTAACCTTACTGCGCATGCGTGAATGTTTTCACTGCGTTCGCTTGTGCCAGTCGCTGGCTGATGGTCATCAAGTAAGGTGCTCTTCGTAGTGGTCGTCGGATTTCGTTGTCTAGCAAGATGACTGAACGAATTGAGCAAAGATACTGCATCAAATTCTGTCAAAAGCTTTGTGATTCTCAAAGCCAAACAATTCGTAAGATTCAGCACGTGTTTGGAGAAGATGCGATGGGTGTAACACAAATTAAGGAGTGGTTTAACCGATTCAAAGATGGCCGCACATCAGCGGAGAGTGAGCAGCGTTGTGGCAGGCCCCAAACTGCTCCGAGTGCAGCTAATGTTGAGAGGGTGCGAAATTTGGTGATGGCAGATCGTCGTTTGACAGTGTGGGAGATTGCAGAAGATGTTGGAGTGAGTAAAGATTCTGCACACATGCAATTTTGCGTGAAGATTTGAACATGAACCGAGTGGCTGCGAAATTCGTACCCAAATTGTTGTCGCCGGAACAAAAAGACCTCCGTTTTGACGTTGCACAGGACCTCCTGGACACCGCAAACACTGATCCTGGATTTCTGAACACCGTGGTAACTGGAGATGAGTCATGGGTGTACAGTACGACCCAGAAACAAAAAGACAGTCGTCGCAATGGAGGCATTCCGATTCTCCGAGGCCGAAGAAAGCACGGCAGGTGCGAAGCAAAATCAAGGTCATGCTGACTGTTATTTTTTTTATGTCCGAGGAATTGTGCATCACGAATACGCACCAGAAGGACAAACAGTGACAAAGGAGTACTATCAAGATGTTCACCGGCGACTCCGTGACGCAGTTCGGCGCAAAAGACCAGACATGTGGAAGGCAACAACTGGCGCTTGCATCATGACAACGCCCCTGCACATTCATCCCAATTGATCAACACTTTCTTAGCCAAACATGGAATTACAACCGTTCGCCAACCTCCCTACTCTCCAGACCTGGCCCCTCGCGACTTCTGGTTGTTTCCAAAATTGAAGATGCCACTGAAAGGAACCAGTTTTGCGAGTAGAGAAGAGATAATGCGGAACGCGACAACGGAGCTGAACACCATTCCAAAAGAAGACTTCCAGAGGTGTTTCCAGCAGTGGAAGGATCGGTGGGCTAAGTGTGTGCAAGCACAAGGGGACTACTTTGAAGGGGATTAGGGTCCTAACTCCGTCAGGTATTCGAAATATTTTTTCTGGCCAAAGGTCGGATACTTTTTAGACAGCCCTCGTATGCAAAAGCAGTTCCACTCGAGCAGCCGAGGAAACAACTTCCTTTACCTCTAGCGACAGTGTAACAAACAGCGCTGTCCACGTACCGTCGAGTGCGCCGGTGTGTAACACAGCGTGATACCTAAAAGTGAAGTGATAATAGTGATCAGTGTAAGAAGAAGCAACGCAAGAAGAAGAAGTACAAATGGATTTAGTCCCGGACACGGGGCAATCCATCCAGCAAGCCCTAACCACCTGCTACAACCAAGATGAATACCTGATGCCCTCAGCCACAACACCAGATACGACACAAGAGCATCAGCTGCGAGACCCCCCTCCCCGATGGGAACGAGTCGATGGAATATACTACAGCAGCCGTAAACGACTCACCAGACCAGCAGAACCTTCGGAAGCATCACATCGTACCACGTAGAGCCGCAGCACTAACGCCCCAACATACAGTAGAAGTGCCGTTAAATATCCCAGATAACAGTGACGTACCTAGTAAACGACTTTGTACCGAAATGACAAGCAACGTTCGGGTAAAAGAAACTGCACTAAATCAAAATTGTACCCTCGAAAGCAGACAGCTTAACCAACCTAATAATAGGCCGCTACAAACAGAAACCCAGAAACAGCCAAGCAAAAACAATAGATACAACGGAGCAGATGTAGGTCCGTTTTATGTATTTATTGAAAGTATGGACAGAAATGTCGGCATGCTGCATCCAATGGCCATCGGAAAAATTCTTTTCCAACATAATCCTCAGATTAAAGATAATATAATAAATATTAGCACACTTGGACGTAATAGAATCCGAATAGAAACGAAAACCACCGCAGCAGCTAACACATTAGTGCAATTACCAGTACTGACAACCAAGAACCTCGAGGCGTATATCCCTAATTTTCTTATCCACAAGTTCGGAATTATTAGAAATGTAGACATCACACTAAACGAAAGGGAAATTATGGAAGAAATAGAGTCCGACTACCCAGTAGTAGCAGTCAAGCGCTTCACCAGGAAACCCAACAACCAGGAAGATGGCGAACGTCGCCCCATTCCCGTCTGTCAACTTTCTTTCAGAGCTCAATGTTTACCCCAATACGTGTACATTCTAGGAATGCGCTGTCCAGTGGAGCCTTATATATCTCAAACAATTATATGTAAAAAATGTTGGCGATTCGGACACCGCTTCCAGAACTGCCGCAGTTCCGTAAGATGCAACAGATGCGGAGGGCCCCAATCTATAGAACTGTGTAATGAAAATTTGGCACCTAGATGCGTTAATTGTCAAGGACCACACTTCGCTTCGGACAAACTATGTCCAGCGTTCCAGCACCAAAAACAAGTAAATACAACGAAGCCTACAACGCCTTGGGAACGTAGACATCCATCACCCCAACAATCCATAGTTACGCGCAGAAAGTTATATCCAACCCAACACTACAGAGGGAATAGGAATTCCCGCCCCTCACTCAGAAGACCACATGGCTACCCAGCCCACCTCAAAATAGAAATCTTTCGATGCAAGCAGCTGATCAACATAGTCAGGCTACCCCATACCTATACATAACCCCCACCCCACATCCCACCCGCCCCCCAAAGCCACCTCCACCCCCCCCCAACCTAAGCAACCTACGGCCGACAGAATATCGACCAATCCCACGGCGGCGATACAACATCTACCGCCTCCCCCCCCCCCTCCCCTCTCACCAACAAATATCAAATATTCTAACTCAAGGTCAGATTCTTCCACCGATCCAGAATCCCTATCCACCTCAGTATCACAACGTATCTCCCACCCCAAGCCATGACACCTTAATCGACCAACTCCTCCAGCTAATAGTACACATTATAACAGAAGCACTCAACTCTTCTGGCCAAACATTCTCAACTGGGGCAATCCGCCAATTAATAGCAAATCTCTTTTCAGTAAATGGAGGTATATAAAATTCTTCAGTGGAACATCCGATCTGTTTCGGCAAATAAAGAAACCCTACAAAAAGAACTAGCCACCCAGCAAATATCTATAGCCGCACTCAGTGAAACCTGGCTCAGCAAACCGGCATACTTTCGGGGCTATTCGGTCATACAAAAAGATCGAAGAGACGGCTATGGCGGAGTGGCCCTCCTAATCAAAACCACCCTAGACTTCAGAGCGCTAGACCTAGACCTAACCAACGTCCCGTACCTAGAGACTGTAGCAGTGCAGGTGGCGCTCCCAGAGTATAAACTCACAATAATCTCACTTTACCGACCACCAAGAAGCAAAATAGCGCCACATGAATGGCATAATCTTTTCAAACAGCTTGAACCTCCATACGTGCTCTGCGGAGACTTCAATGCCCACAGTACCATATGGGGATGCGAATACGAAGACCAATCGGGAAAAGAAATTAAAGAACTACTAGACGAATACAACTTGATCCCACTAAATGACGGCACCCCAACCCAAATTTTAAGACCAGGCCTACAACCATCAGCGGTGGACTTGACGTTGTTATCACCCCACATATCCACAGACTTTCAATGGAGCACCAGCCCATATATTCTCGGATCAGACCATCATGCCATCATCATCTCACATCTTATTGCAAGAGGACCAAAACTAATCTACCCATCCAGCAAATGGAACATCAGCAAAGCCAACTGGTGCCGTTATGCCCAAATCATAGACGCTCAACTCCACATGTGCACACAAAACGCTTCTCCAAATGAAAATTATGACTCCTTCATTTCCTTAATTAACTATGCCGCAACTATAACTATCCCAGAACGTCGCATATATACTAGGAAGGCTTCAATCGCCTGCCCGTGGTGGACCCCGGAATGTTCCAAAATGATAGCTAAAAGAAAATTAGCAGTTAAAATGTACAAACAACAACCCTCCTGGGAGACCTACAACGAATATAAAAGACTAAACGCTCAGGTCAAACGCTTCCTCAAACAACAGAAACTAAACAGCTGGAAAACCCATTGCAACAGAATCTCAAAGGACACGCCACCGAAAGAAATATGGACAATGATACGAAGAATGAAGAAGAAACCGTCTCCCACTGCAACAATTACATGCAAAGCCGAAGAAATCGCCGCGATATTAGCGCCGCCAATCGTCTCCCTCCCTCCCTTCGAGACATTCATCAATTCAGAATAACAAGTCAACACATAAAAAGGATTCGAAAGACCCTTCTCTCTAGCGGAACTAGATAAAGCACTCACTGCATCCAGCGACTCCGCTCCCGGATACGATCATATACATTACGCTATGATTCGACAACTCCCCCCAAAGCAAAAATACATTTGATACAACTGATACAAAAACTATGGTCATTAAATAAACTACCGGAAGCATGGTAAACGCAAATAACAGTTCCAATTTTAAAACCTGGAAAAGACCCAAAACTTCCAACATCATACCGTCCAATCGCCCTATTATCATGCGTCTTCAAAACCGCCGAACGACTTTGGAAAAATCGTATAGAATGGTGGTTAGAACATTCCAGTCAACTCCCCACATCTCAATTCGGATTCGGAAAGGACGCAGCACCATAGACAACCTGACCATCCTTACCTCAGACATTGAACGAACATTCAAGAACCAAGGATTTTTAATGGGTTTATTCCTAGACATCTCAAGCGCATACGATTACGTCCAGCTTTCTCTCCTCGTGAGAAAACTTCAAGCAAAGGGCATCCCGACTTTCGTCCTTAACGGTATTTACTTAGCTTTCTACCAACGCACAATATACCTCCGAGAAAAGAACAACGCACTAGTAGGCCCATATCTCGTTAACCGAGGTATCCCTCAGGGCTCAATACTTAGCCCCCTACTATACATCATATACACCTGCGATCTGGAGAACATCTTAGGACCCCACATCAAGACCTTACAATTCGCTGATGACTTATGCATCTATATATACGCCACATGGTTCGGGTTGATTCGCAGATGGATCTCGGAAGCCGTGGAAAAACTCACAACATGGTTACACCAACATGGCCTACATCTAGCCCCTCAAAAATCAACGGCAGTACTGTTCACTCGTAGGAATTATCCTCTCCTGCAAGAACAAATTCAACTGGGACAATGTACCTTCCCCGTCCGCGCAACAGTCAAATTTCTCGGATTAACATTAGACAGCAGGCTCTCCTGGAAACCCCAGGTAGAACACATAACAACTAGAACCAGCGGTGCACTCAACATACTGCGCTCAGTCGCACATACATGGTGGGGAGCAGACCCGGCCACCTGTCTACAGCTCTACAGATCACTAATAAGACCTCATCTCGAATATGGCAGCATCATCTACGGCAACGCCTCTCAGCAAACTCTACGTAAGCTAAACCAGATACAATTCCGAGCACTCCGCATCTGCGTCGGAGCAATGAGAACAACCCCTACAAACGCCCTATTGATCGAGACTGCTGAATTTCCTCTAGACCTTCAACGCCAGCTCCGGGCAGACAAATATCTTCTCCAACGTTACTCTTATTCCCACCACATCTTACGAACGAAACTTCAAACCTTAAGTAATATAATAGGGCCGTTTGAAGGGAAAAGACCCCCACGATGCCCGCTTCTAGTTTACAGCCATTACAAACTCAGATTCATAGAACCTCTCACAACGAAAGAATCAGCCCTACCTATATTCACGAAACCGTTCGAATGCTCCATTCCAACTCTCAGCACTTATATACTTCCCCCTCACCTTAACCATCAAGCAGCGTCCATGCTTCTATCAATGACCTGGCCGGGCTACACACAAATCTACACCGACGGGTCCAAGACCAAACACCAAGTTGGCAGCGCGTACTACTGCCCCAGTACCAACCAAGAAGCTTGCTTCGCTCTTCCCTGTGAAGCCTCAATTTATACCGCCGAAATCATCGCCATTAAAGAAGCCTTAAAATACGGAATGGAACAAAAGTTTAAAAAAATATTAATCCTCTCCGACTCCAGAAGCACCCTACAAAGATTACAAAACCCACAGTGGAACCTTAATAGTAACAAATATATAATGGACTTAATTGAAATGACATTGTCTACACAAACCCCAGAAATAAAGTATATGTGGATCAAAGGACACGCAGGACTACTGTATAACGAACGAGCGGACGCCTTAGCCAAACAGGGAGCCAAGGAGGGGATGATGCTGACACTTCCGCTTCCTTACACGGACTTCCTCCCCCGCGTCAAGCAAAAAGCCTACGAAGATCTACAAGACTACTGGAAAACATCGTCACTGCACAAGGGCTCTCACTACGCCACAATCCAACCAACAGTCATGAAGAACACGTGGTTCCAGAACTTTAAATCCAAAAGGCATCTCACAACATCATTAATACGAATGAGGTTAGGCCACGGAGCCTTCCCCAGCCACCTACATAGGATAAAAGTATTGGACTCTCCACGATGCGAAGCAGACGGGGAGGAAATCTCAGACCTCAACCATATTATTTTCAAATGCAGCAAACATAATCTCCCACGCGCCACCCTAATTAGCAAATTAGCAGCGACGCAAGTACCCCTCCCTACATCGATACAATGCCTGCTGTCTACAAACCAAATCAAGATATACCAGACACTAGCAAGATTCTTACAAGACGCACAAATAACGATATAGTCAACACGACACCACAGGCTCACAGAAGACAAAACCAACTGCCGGAGAAGACAAAAGAGAGAAGAAACAAAAAATATACAAGAAACACCACTCTACTAGAGACCTACAAACGGATACACAAACACATGAAGATCAACTCTTAACGAAGAAAACTACTGGAGAAAATGAAGTTTGTAAAGCAAGAAAAAGGCGACAATATTGTAAATTGGTAACTAATGTAAAATAAGGTAAACACTATCTAATAGAATCAATTTATGGTAAATCAATGTATAAGATCAAATGTATAATACAGGTTGGTGAAATTGTCGAAAATAAATTTAAAAAAAAGGTATGCAAAAGTACCTTGTCTGTTTGGCGGTGAATATAACACACCTTCTTTTTAAATGTCTTTAAAAACGGAATGACGAGTCTTTGATGAGGGGCGGAAAGAACAAATTGTAAAGGCTTTTACCATATTATCGTAACTGGATGCATGTCGTAAAGTTATAACCATTTTCTTGGTTATAATTTTGCTTTAGAAATTATATTTATGATAATTATTTGTCTTTTCATAAGGAGAAAGTCTTTATTTTGAGAAAATTTCATTTATCTGCTTTGACTACTAGCGTATTTTAAAATACCTGAGTTACAAAAGTAGTCGATTGCTTTTGCTGAATTAATGTGTACGATGTTAACATGTGAATCACAGATGGTGGGCTATATGCAAGATGTTTCAGATGAATTGGACAAGGAAGGCCAAGTTGATAGTGTGGCACTACATCTTTCTAAGGCGTTTGACAGATTGAGACATAAAATGGTTTTAAATAAACTGAAATCTATTGGATTGGATGAAAAAAATACTTGTTGGGTAGAGTAATTCTTAAAAGCCAGAAAGCAAAATGTTAGCGTAGGAAATACATTATCAAAAGAGGTGAAAGTAAATATGGGAGTGTCACAGGGTAGTGTATTGGGACAATTTGCTGTTCATAATTCGCATGAATGACTATGTTGATGGGTTACGGTCAGATTCTAGGTAGTTTGCAGGTGATATAATGGCATACAATAGGATCAAAACAGGAGAAGACTGTGATCAGCTGCAAGGTGACCTGAATAGAATATCTAAATGGGTTGGTCAGCATGGAATGAAGATAAATGCCAAGAAAAGTCAGCTTATTAGGTACACAGATAAAAAACTAAAGGTTAACTACGATTATAGGGTGGGGTCAGAATTGCTTGTTGAAAGCTTGAAGTGTAAATATCTTGGTATAACGTTTGATATAAAACTCAATTTGGCGGAGCACATTGGGCAGGGGGTAGGAAAAGGTTACGAAATCCTTCATTTACTGGAGAGGGTGATGAGAGGACGTACCAGAGAAGTTAGTGAATTGGGTTACAAATGGTAAGACGATTGGTTGAATATGATTGTGTAGTTTGGGACCCACATTTTGGCTAACAAATACAGGAGTTGAAAGGTGTGCAAAGAAGAGCAGCTAGATTTGTTTGTGGAAATTATCGCAGGACCCAGTCAGTAACTGATATGATAAGGGAGCTGGATTGGACTCATTGGAAGAAAGGCGGAGGGTGAAGAGAGTGCTGGGAATGTACAGGGCATATGTTGGTGATGGAGCTTGGAAGGATATTGGTCAAAGAATTAGGAATAGTGCATGCAAAGGGAAAGGCGACCATTACCACAAGCTTGCACTCCATTTCATGCATAAGGGAGTGGGAAAATTTTCTTTTGTTGGGAAGGGTGTCAGGGATGGAACAAATTGCCAAATGTAGTGATGAATAATTTTCCGAAAACGCTTAAGGAACTTAGAATTAATTTTTTTAAATAATAATAGTAAATGTGGGAGGAATTTAATATTCCTATTATAAAAGATTTAAAAAAAAATAAGTGTATAAAAAAGGGCTAAATGGTTGAAAATTGCCACCGGAGTGTTAGCTCCATTGCAATTAAATTAATAATAATAATAACAATAAAACTGGGCGGCCTTTGCGAAAAATTTACGCTTGATATATAACGAATAGTGAGACTGGTGGTTTGTGTTAGGACGAAAGAAGTACCGGCTTAATTGTAGCAATTGCTTAAACAGGTAAGTAGCAAGACACTCGCAACGACTTTCAACCCAATTAGAAATGATGAAATGTTTTTCTAACTGATACAGAAATATCTGCAGAATTCTAGAAAATACACACGGTTTATCAATATCACTGATATATGTGATGCTGCTATCTAGCGGCATGCGATCACTGCTTCTCGACGCCAGCGCAGTCCAGCGGCTTGGCCCTGAACTATCGCATACCAGTGACCATTGCTCATAATTTTTCCATTTAAGGGTTGAATTTCGAAAAATTATTTTCTTAGTGAATGATTTTGCCAAAGAGGAGAACTTAATATTTCAAATGATACCTCACCTATCGATTATGAATAAGTATGAAGAGATAAAGATGGCTGGTCACAAAAAAATCTTTTAGAAATAATATATGATACGGAAGGGGATTAAGCGTTGCATTTCTGTCGATAAATACCATAGCTAAAGTATACGTTCGTTTGTAACAACACTGTTTTCGACCGCTGTATGGTGGCTATGACTGGGAGTGTGCGATGTTCGTAGCTTACCTGCACTGTGAGGTGAACAGTCCTGTCGAAACACGCGGTGGCCGGGCTCCGTCTTACATCGTCCAGCGCGGCGTTCATTTCGCGAAGGTGCCCTCTCGCGGCTGCTACTATATACGTAAACATGTTGTACTGAAAATGCGTGCCGAGTTTACCGAACGTGTAAAGTGCGAAAGCAGACTTACGGAAAGCATTAACACGCTCAGTGAGGATGTAAAGAAGTCCTGCTGCAGGCACGGTGTATAGCATCAGAAGCATTAAGCGTATCATTACGCGTCGAGAGAAGCAGTTGAATACCAGCCCATGCCTTCTCAGCGAACTGGATGTCATAGCTCGGAATTCTGTGAATGATTTTGCTATGTCTCCTGCTTTTAAGCAGGAAATTATGATTCCTAATTGGTTGATGATTAACACCGGTGCTATTCCAAACATAACGTCACTTTCGATAAGGCTTTTATCTTTATGATCACTCCTTTCAATCATTAATAAATATAGAAGCGACATAACAGCGATCAGCAGAAAAGAATAGACAAGTAATGGCTTCGATAATTTCGTTTTAAGTGCTTCCGCTTTTATTTGCACTGTTATAGGTAGCACACCAAACAATTGTGCCATTCTTATATTGAAAATAACTATCCACTTCGTTAAGGAGCCTGCCATTTACAGCTCTTAAAAACCTTGCTTCGCTTCCAAGTGTGATTCCGTAACTACTAGACATTCGGACAGCTTGCTGGATCACGTAGTCCACATCTCCAATAACTGAAACGCATTCATCAAGGACGTGACAGGTCGTTACTAATTCGATCTCAACAAGTTGTTTACGCACGTCGTCAACTCCGGGCATCACGTAAAGTGTCCTGCGTCATAAAAGTTATTATGCCAAGCCATAAATCATTCCAATGTAATTCGGTTAGTTCAATTCTGTCATTATGAAACTGTGGCACGCTTGAGGTGCAATAAAGGTTTTATTACTTGAAGTTAGTTTTAGACACACTGTTTGAATAGTTTGCTTATTGGTACTATACGTAGAAAACAGATTTATTTCCTGACGTTTTTAGTGCGTTTTCTGTTGGAGAACTCTATTTAAAACCTTTCTCAGACTGAATTTGTTTGTGCACTAGTCAGAAAGAAAATATAGCGTTTGAAGAATGTATTGTACCATTAACATCTGCTAACAGGTTACAAGAATTAGGCAACTGTTGTGAAAAGTTAAAGAGTACTTACATAATAAATATGGCAAGGAAGCCTTAACTGTTATCCTATTGCAACTAGAAACTGATCTAATCTTTGTAGTGTTACTTTCCATTTACACTAATTCCATAGAATTACTCTTATTGTTTCCGCTTTCTTCATCGACAAGAATGTAACTTTTATCTTTATACGCTGAAGTATTTAATACTTCCGAGTAATCTTAAAAAAAAAATCAAATTTCCCATGCCTTAAAAAAGTATATGGATATCGAATCATAATAAAATTAGAAATGAATATTAAAATTATTCAGCATGATAATTACTAAATGAGTGTGCTGTAATGGTCATTTATGTTCTTCCATTCAAGAAAATATTAAATTTGACGAAAAAGCTTGGGTAGTGTAGAGTGCGGAAACGACATACTTATTATCCTGTAGCAAATGGAACCAAGAACTGGATCACGGCATATGGAAAGGTTTTCCAGTGTGCCCTGAAAAGAGTTTTCAGGTACAACATTGAACTGCAGAAATACTTAATGTGAGTGCGAACGTGGTTAGTACAAGAAGTGTCGTTATTGTCAGTGTGTCTGTATTTCCTTGATGTTAGTTTTTTGGTTTATGTTAACTGCTACATATGTGACCATTACACATTTATTAAAAAAAAGTCGAATTCTATCTGATTTGTTTGTTGCTGTTAAATAGTCACTAAAATCTATAACAGTTAATCTACAGCAAAATATTTCAGTTACAGGAAACGGACTTACGTAAATTTGGACGTAGGCCCGAAAGAGAAACGTGATTAGATTTCATTACTTCCACTAAAAATTTATACTGTGATTACGATTAAGCACTCTCCAAGGAAAGGGTAATTAGATATCCCGCTGAATAGTAAATTTTTGGTATAGAACTACAACACTGCAAATACGCATATTTAACAGTTACTTTTTGGAAGGGAACGTTCTCACCATTTTATGAAATTCATTCCATGACAATAATAAAGGAGACAGTGACTGATAATTGGAGACGATTTTTTTTCATGTTTAGAAATGTGGTGATGTCTAATCTACAGACAGCTTCTCTTGAGATCAATTATAAAGGGTTTATCCTTGTAATAGCATTACAAGATCTGCGCCAAAAACTCATCTAGTCGAGAGACTAAAAGCAGGAACTTTCTTTGTTTAAGTTGATTACAGCTGGTAGAAGCACTGTAAGATGTAAATCAGAGAACTGTTTACAGAATTTGAGGGGACGGAGCAAAGTAGGTGTGGGCAGGCTCGGCGTGGCGGTATAATGAGACGGTCTGGCGGGCATGACCTGCTACTCTAATGCGGTCTCTTTTGAATGCTCATCTCTATTGCCACTTCTTTACAACTTTATTCACTGCTGCCGTCTACCCAGCTACTTCATTATTCATTCACCAGCAACGCTAAAGAGGAGCTTTCTCCCAAAGAAAAGTCCATCTAAACTTTTCCCACCTCTTACGGTTAGACTTTTTCTCAAAAGATGCCAGCCATTTTATTACGACAGTTATTTTCACAGGAATCATATGTTATGAGTTGAATCATAGATAATTCAGCATTTATACGTTTCACAACAGCAGAGTATAATATTGGCCGTACTTCCTCCTGTAATCTTTTGGAAGCATTTCGCCATTCATAGTATACTTCGTAATTATTCTTAAAATACGAGTAGTTCTTCATTTAAGTACAGTGTTAATAATGGTTTTTAATTGATTTCCAACTCGCAAAATGTTGCTCCTTATGAATGATTAATGGAATAGCTGGTGCCCTGAAAAATGCTACACGAACCTTGGTTTTCTGAATTTAATTAAAGAGATTTGGAAAATTTACTCTTATATTGCATTCTGCGTCTGACTAATAGATGGAGTTCGGAGGGTAATAGTGGTGGACCAGGACCCAGAAGGGTGCAGTACTGTGCCTTATAGCTTCCCTACCGAGCGTGGTGGTGTAACGGCTAGCGTTCTGGCCTCGCATTCGGGAGGACGGCGGTCGAATCTCAGTCCGGGCATCCCGATTTGGGTTTTCCATGGTTTCCCAAATCACTCCAGGCAAATGCCGGGATGCTTCCTTCAAAAGGCCATGGCCGAATTCCTTCCCATTCCTTGGCCCCCATCCTTTCCAGTCTCTAAAGACCTCGCTGTTAGAGAGATGTTAAGCAGATAAAAAAAAAAAAAAAATATTGCTTCCCTAAATGGAAATATAGAATAGTTTAATCCTCCTCTGGACACGAGTTCATTCGTGACACTAAAACATTCTTTATCAGATTTTTCTCTGATTGATTTACGTTTCGTCGACGATGCGGTTAATAGAGGCGGGAAAGAACTGAGGGCAAGGAACGGTAAGGAATTCAGCCACGGAATTTTTGAGGAACTATCCAGGCATTCGCCTGTAGTGATTTGGGAAAATCTGGTTGGCCGGTAGGGGATTCGAAACCGCCTCCTTCCCAAGGCGAGGCCAGAGCGTTACCGCTAATCCACTACGCTGGCAGAATGTTTACGGACGGCGGGAAATAAGCAGGACGTTTTGGCTGGTGTGAAAAGGTACAGAGTTGTGTTCGAAGACATGTTATAAACGGAGGGTCAGCCCTCTGTTAAATCCATCTCCAACAACAAATTTAAGAAATAAATCTGCACTTAAAACTTAATCAAAAATATAGTTAAGCATAAAAACGTTGTTTTTTTTTCGTTTAGAGTGGTTCCAATTACAATAGCACTATCCGATAAAGAAGTCAACATTTTCTCCATGAGTTCATGACTTTCAATAACATTCTTCGGAATACATCGTATTCTATAATTGCTTTTTTTATATTCTATCCCAATTAACTCAGAAACTTTAGTGTCGCATAAATCTGTCTATATTTGCAGGGCTTTAAGGACACCTAGGGAACAGAGTTATCAGAGCCCTTATAGGTATTTAAGTCTTAAAAAAACATGTTTGTGTGAAAACATTCTAATTTTTTTCAGACCTCAAGGATGTTTGATACATTTTTGGATGGCTATGTTTTAATATTATTTATTTATAACCTATGTTTTAAAACATGTATATCATAAGAAAAAGTACAGAAACGTACGTGAATTGTGATATTCAGATAATTAAGTTTATAGAAAACATTATTTATTATGATATTTGTAATTCTGGGTAAAAATTTCACATGACACAGTTTCACTGATATTTCAGCAAAGTAGAAACTGACAGTAGGAATTTTCGATTCTATCTGAATATCACGAGCGACAGGAATGATTTACACCCACCGCACACAGGTACACTGTTTACGATCAACTGAATAATATCAACATCATATACCTCTAAACAAATTAATAACCGAAAAAAACAAGCAAGCATAAAAATTAATAGTATAAATTAATTAAATTTGCAATTGTTTTATGTTTTTAAAAGGTTTCCAAATTGAAACAGATACCAAAATTCTGTTTACAGCAGGGAAATTCTGGTGCTGACTCATACCGTACGTGACTATTGAGATTTGTTTCTGTTTGAAATATAACATTTTTTCTGTTACGATAATTCACTAATGAACAATAAAAGAGGTGTTATGTAGGTAGGTAACATAGTAAAAAAAAGTACTAAAAATAAATAGAAAACTGACTTTAAAAAGCGAAGAGTTAAAAATATGCTTTTCGGCATCAATGATTTTAATTTCTGAATGTTGTTGGATTAATAAAAACTTCCCAAAGTTTTGTAGCTTGTATATAACGTATTAAGATTACAGTCGGAACTTACTAATGAGCTACAGTGCATTAAATCTCGTACGGTATTTCGAGATGCATTAATTTTGTTGAATTCTACGTGAACTTCTCTATATAAGAACTATTACATATGTTAACTCATGACATAAGTTATTACTAAAACTAAGTTTACTTGGAATCCACCACATACGGCCATCCAGATTTCGGTTATTCGACAGACAGAGAGAGAGTGAAGTAATTCCCGAAACTTATGAGGTTGGCTCCTATATTATCAACAATATAATAGCACTTACTCTTTTTTAAATAAATTAATATACACACGACACTTTTATTATACGTTTATGTATGTATATTCGTTTTGGCCAACTAGGACCACGTGAAGCCTTTGTTTGGATTGGATTTGCTGTGGATGAGTACACATCAGTGTTACAAACTAAGGTTGTTTGGCCAAGAGAGGAGCTAAGGTTTAACGTGGAATCCGAACCACGGAAACGTTCTGGCGTATTTCAAATTACACAGTAAGCTGTGCCACAGGTGAAGGTCGGGTGAAGGACATATGAAAATTCCCGTATAGACAGGTACCTCCAGTCAAATTCTTTAACCACTGAGCCACCAGGCCGTTATATATTTTATAATATATTTATTATTTACATAGATAACTACTGAGGAAATAGGCTATTTAGATTTTGAAGGCAACGTAATAGAAAAAATGAAGTCATGGCAGAATCTCTGTACATTTTTAACATTGTACAAAATTGTCAGAAATACAAACTTTTTATATGATTATTATATTTTGTGCGGAGCGTTAAATAATCTACACATAAAAAAAATGAATTTTAGACATGCAAGTTTATCGATACTTGTGACATAGTATAGTACAGCGCACCATATTTGATGCATTTTTTTTAATAAAAAGGTTTGCACTTGTTTATTATTAAAATGACCAAAGTATTGTGAACATTACTTTCTAATTTTCTATATAATACTGAATGTAGTCAGTTTTCGGAATGAATCAGTTTCATTTGTTCTACAATTATATATAACAAAACGCAGCTTCTGAAATAAACATTCCTACACGGGAAGTATTCTTGGAAAAACATAAACTGTAATAAGTATCCAGTTTTTAAGTTAAGTTTTTTTTTTACCTTTTCATCTCTACATACCCCTTACAACTTACGTCCTCGATTATCTGCTTCATATATTCTAATCTCTGTCTTCCTCTACGGTTCTTACCTTCGACTTTCTATGCACTAACAAATTAACCAATCCAGCATGTCTCAAAATATGACCTCATACTCTCTCTTCTTCTGTAAGCTTCTTCCACAAACTTCTTTCCTCACCCATCATCTCAAAACTCGTTCATTTCGAACTTCGTCTGCCCACTTAATTTTCAGCATTCTTGTGTAGCACCACATTTCAAATTCTTCAGTTCTTGCTGGTATTCCTAAAGTTCATGCTTCGCTACCATAAAGTGCTGTGCTCCACACATATAATTTTAAAAAGTACTAGCACTAGATCAATATTTGAAACTAAAATATTTGTCTTTTTCATGAAGGTTATTTTTGCTAGTGCTATTCTGCTTTAACTATCATTCCTGCTTCGGCCATCGGTTGTATTTGTTTCCCAAGTAGAAGAATTCACTTACTTCTCCTATTGCATCTGATCCTGTTTTTATATTTAATCTAATGTGATTGGTATCATTTCTGCTACACTTAATCACTTTTATCTTGCTTTGATTTATATTCAGTTCAAAATTTCCTTCAGTGTTTAGTTCATGCTATTGAGTAACTTCACAATATCCTCAGCCTGTTCTGCTGATTTTTTTCCCCTGAACACTTACGCCACATAATAATTTTTTTTTTTACTTCCTTTATTACTTCCTCTACATACAAGTTAAATATTAATGGTGATAGACTACTACCTTGTCTCACACCTTTTTTAACTAATGTTTCTCCCATGGTTCTCTACTTTTATTATAGCCACTTGATTCTAATATAGTTTATATTCTTCTATCTCGATACTTTGAAAATGAATTCTTTAAAATTTTAAACATCTTGTCCCACCTAAGCTTATCAAAAGCTTTTTCTAAATCAACAAATGCCATATAAGTATCTTTGTTTTTCTTGATCCGCCCTTCAAGTATTAATCTTAAAGCCAGTATTGTTTCCCTTGCGCTGTGGTTTTTCCTAAACCCAAAGTGATCTTCATCTACTATCACTTCTACTACCTTTACCATTTAAGTTAGTAACTAAGTTTAAAGTTATGAATCATCGCTAAAACTATTTTGTAAGTTAAAAATTGCGTGTTGTTTTTGATTCCTTGTAATTAAGAAGTTCATATGACAGAAACGTTCTATATTTAGAATTCCCGAAACATATCACGCCTCAGTAAAAAATTTACTTAGAAAATGACAGTGACTAGCTTTTCTGCTATTTGTTTTTAAAACTCTACTATAATTTGTATGACTGTTTTCATGTAATATACGAGATAAAAGCTAGTATCAATTTCAGCATTAGCCTTGATAACTGAGTAAAATTACACAGAAACTGTAATGAGAACATTTTTGCATTCCTGATTTTTTATTTTAATATCCACTTTTCGCATCTAACGCTGCTTCTTAAGGCGCTGTTTTGGTAACAAGCTGGAGCCACTGAGTCTAATTAGCTATTCAAATCTTCGCAGTCGTCTTAATCAACGATGTTTCTCCAGAGCAGGGGTAATTTTTTGCCAAGAGGAGTTGTCAAGGTGGTTAAAACAACGGAGCTGCGAAGTAGATTACAGGGGTGGTGCGGTGGCAAGTGCCGGGGCGTGGTGGCGGCCACCATATGAAGACTAATGTCGCCCCGGACAGCAGATTAATCTCCGGCCGAGGACCACAGCCAGACTCACGGAAACAACGTTGCCACGCCCACTGTGCCCTCCAGCTCAACACTGCCAGCCAGCTACCAGCACGTCTTCAACTGTGTTAATACCAACAAACTCATGACCAGTCTAAAAATCTCCTCTTGTCCTCAAACGGGTGCTCAAAGTAAATATAGCACAGTCGTTTATTAAAAAGTCGATCAAGAATAATGTGTTGTTAGGGCGCTAATGACGCGCTTTAAATGTAGTACAACAACAATAATAATCTAATCATCAGTTTTTCACAGAACCTTCTTTCTATTTGGGAGAAATATTTCAGAATGAATTCATCCTTTCTTGACCCCATATGAGGAGAGTCTAGAAGATCCTGAACAGTAGAAACGCTTTTTAAAACAGTAATAATAACTAAAAAAGGTCAAGAACGATTATGGCATTGCAGATACATAGTAATTTTTAAATTGTTTTCATTTTTATGGAATGGGGAGGGGGGGAAGGTAGTTAATGAAAAAAGTATTATCCAAAATATACAAAAATCATATATTGTAGATATTATTCTTACGTGAGAACGTTGCTGAATTATTTTTATTTATATTAAAATAACTTTATTTACATGTTTTTTGGCCGCATAATATTTATATTACTTCTTTGATAAACTAAACTAGTTTTGTCTTTCTAATAAAGAGTAAAAATGCATTAGACCAAGTCAACTGGTTATCTCCTCAACAATATTATTACCTTCTTCTTTCTATTTTATAATGAAATTTCTATTTTATAACGACGTTTATCAGAGATATACGTTTTTTTTAACTGCTTTACGTCTCTCAACAGCGAGGTCTTTAGAGACGGGAAAGGATGGGTGCAAGTAATGGGAAGGAATTCGGCCATGGCCTTTTGAAGGAAGCATCCCGGCATTTGCCTGGAGTGATTTGGGAAACCATGGAAAACCCAAATCTGGATGCCCGGACGGGGATTCGAACCGCCGTCCTCCCGAATGCGACGCCAGAACGCTATCCGTTACACCACCACGCTCGGTGCTATATGATTGACGATACGTGGTTTATATCACACTCTGATGAAGTGAACGAATGTCTTACCTCAGAGGGATTGTAAACAGGATCGCACAACACAGGAGTTGGTTTATTTTGCTATTTTTGGTGTAAATGTGAGATATACGAGGTGTACTCAGAAAATAATCACGCGGCAACAGAGAGCTTTAGAGCAGACCTCCTGAGTAGTTTTTTACATATTTTTTTCTGTTTCTGTCTCTTCCCGTCCCCTTTAGTTCCAGTATTATTTCTCTTTAAGTGTGTTTCTGCGTTCGTGGCGATTTTTTTGTAATGGGTGGTTTAATGGTATAAACTGGAAAAAATTTAACTGAAACAACCTTTGAAGCAAGCTAGCAGACATGAAGCACTAAGAAGTACACAATGTTGCAAATTATTTACTGGAATCAAGATAGGACATAAATAAATTAAAGAAATACCTTCGACAGTGATTGTCCAAACCAAAACATATGACACTAATTTCATAAAATGAAGTTACATGCATCAATTGGTACATTTCAATTGTGACAGCTATATTCAAAGTGAAATGTTTCTAATTTTCTGTTCACATAGTGTTTATAGATAATCATTTCACCATAGGATATACACAAATCTTACTATAATATACAGAAGACAATTCTGGTATCGAATACATGAAAATACTCTCTAAATATCGAATACTGTTAGTCTAAGGCACTGGAAACCTTTAATGTTTTCTGACAGCGCTAGAGCAGTTACTTTGCTGTAATTCACTGTGGAATTGTCAACTGTGAATTTTTCCTGGTTTCAATGACAGAAGGAATATGGAGTTAACATTTGGCTAAAACGCTTTGATCAAACCAAAGATGGTGAAATATTTCATAAAAAGGAACATAACAGTTGACACTCACTGCTAGTTTTTGTTTATTATTTCAATGGATCAGTGCATTTTTAATCTTTCTTTTGATGTTCAAACAAGTAACAGTGACCGAGCGTGATGGTGTAACGGATAGCGTTCTGGCCTCGCATTCGGGAGGACGGCGGTTCGAATCCCCGTCCGCGCATCCAGATTTGGGTTTATTTGGTTTCCCAAATCACTCCAGGCAAATGCCGGGATGCTTCCTTAAAAAGGCAATGGCCGAATTCCTTCCCATTCCTTGCCCCCATCCTTTCTCGTCTCTAAAGACCTCGCTGTTGAGAGACGTAAAGCAGGTAAAAAAAAAAAAGTAACAGTGTAGTACTATGCAGGTATACTGCTTCGGAGGTGTGGCGAGACAACTGACAGTTCCCTCACCAGGACAGAACGCCTTCTCGCTCAACCTTCTCAGTTCACCATTGATGAGCCAAAAATCATCTGGCTGTCCTTCCAAGGCCTCCCTACTCCACACACCTGGCACTCTGTGATCATTATTATTATTACGAAAATTTATGTTAATGCCGAAAGGTCTCCATTTTGGTACTATTGAATAAAAATAAACAAATTCGTTACTGGTATTGAAAAGCAGTTCAAAAGAAATTTTGAGAAGTGGGAACGCCGAAAGGACAAATGTGTGAATAGAGGAAGGGAATGCTTGGAGGGTACGAGGAACAAAATCTGTGAGTTAAATAGTAAAAATTAAGTTACTTTCTAAAAGACTTCCTATGTTCAATAATCTGCACACTCCCCTTACAAGCTACTGAAATACTAAGATCACATGTTTTGTAGCTGAACTATCTTAAGTTGTGTTTTGAACTATCAGTAGATCTTTACTTTTACGTTAAACGAACTGTAACCAGGAAAAAACGACTCGCGGGAAGAATGTATGCTTCATTATAACCTGACGTCGAAAATATAGTGTCAGTTTTTCATTGAATGCGATTCGCTCTAAAATTACTGTTAGTATTTCCATGGGGTTTCGAGTAACGTATACCGTCAAATAGGGTGTGAACCAATTTGTTGTGAAAAATGAGATATTAAGGGTAATTTTTCGTTGAACGCGATTCAGGCAAATACTACTGATATGTATTGATGGGTTAAGATTAGTGCATAGTCCTTGGGCGAATGGAAAAAATTTGGTATCATTCAATTTGATATGATGATTAATTTTTAGCTGAATAATTCACACTTAAACTATTGTCGAATTTTGACGAGGTTTCGTTACATGGATAGCCCGTTGACCTGCTGATAAATACGATATACTTTCTTTTTATGTGACATGGTAAATCTGAACAAATTTACGATTACTTTCTTTGAACGTGGTTCACCCAAAAACTATTGGTGGTATTTTGATGTTGTTCTGATTGAGCGAATGAGTGCGAGCAAACTGACAGAAGATGATGGGGCGTCGTTTGCGAAACTGTTGCAGGATTTATTGTATGGACTTGAATGAGGATTTTAATTGGAACTTCAGGACGTAGTGGACACAGGAAGAAAGGTTTTTGGACAGAATGAGGCAATGTCGTTAGATCCAATGTGAATCTGAGCAAATAGAAGTTTTACAAAAACTTACCGCATGGAGTAGGATAGTTCGAAGAACTTACCTCCACAACGTCAAGGATTGTTGTGTGGTAGCATAGTGGCTCGAATGTCACAAAATGATGCAATCTGTAGCAGTCAACAAACACTGTAAATTAAACATAAAATTCATCCTATTTGCATTGGGTTTCACGTGATCTAACCCATTTTAATGATACAGTAAAGAATATCATGATATATTGCTTTTATTTAATAGTACTTCATGTCATCTGTCAAAGATGATATTTTTTTAATTAAGATAACTTTTTTGTGTTTTGCTTGGACAGTCTTTTTTGTATACAATATATCGTATATGTACAAATTATAATTCATTGTATTTATTACGTAGCCAAGTAGTGAAAGGGCTAGAGTGTTTTCTTAGCGTACTAAGGGTCGAGTCGTCGGTTTTAATTAAGAGTTATGTTTTTTTTTCTTGTCCCGCACAAACTGTAAAATATGTAATAATAGAGATGTAATTATATATACAGAGAAAGATAAATACTGCCAGAGTTGCACTGGTTGTATGGCTGACATTGTCAATGTATAAAAAAAGTTTGCGGTATCAGTGTAGAGTTTCAGACGAGTTAACGGATTAGTGCGTGTTAAGAACAAATTCGTGACTGGAACACAACTTTTTTTTTTTTTTTTTTTTTTTTTTTTGTAAGAAATTTAGGGAATGTTGTAATTAGGTGACTATGAGTTTATAAAATACCACTTACAATGTTTAATTTGTCAACTAATTCGTACCAAATATTTTGAAATGAAATTATGATAAGTTACAAGCGAAAAAAAAAAAAACGAGTGTTTCTTTGGCACCTGTGACGGTCACTGTCAGAAAGCATTGAATTTATATAATCAATGTAATCCAATTTATATTGTATCTCAGCAACAGTATTAATTCTGCTGATTAGTGTTATGATTGATTTCGAAATTTACTTCACAGTGAAAGTAAACAACTCTACACTGCAATGCACCTAATATTTCCCAGAGTTTCCAGCAGGCCTTCAAAGCTTTTCTAGATGGAGCTGCACAGCAATGTATATTTCAGTATTATTTAAGTGTATTGGTTTGGTAGCTTAAGCTCATTACAAGAAACAATGGTTGTCGTCAGGATACTGCAACTCCATTAATGAACAAGTAATGTTCTCCTAGTGTTTTTGAAATTGTCAGTAAATCTGAGATTGCCGGACGTTTTATTCAACTTTAAAAATATTATACAAACAATTTATTTATGGATTATCAATAGCCGGTATTGCTCCCTATTGTAAGTTAAGTAGTACAAGATACTATTTTACAAGAAACGAAGTGAAAACGCTTTTTCTCCAAAAATTAAGCGATTCTGTAGTTATGCGCTTTCAGTTTCTAGATCATAAAAAATGGAAGAAACAATGGTTCTCATATGCACTAGAAATCATATGCATTTTTGCACGCTAAATAAAACAAACACACTTTCCACACAGTGTAAAGCCAGTGCTATATGAGTAAATGAATTGTAACTACGGCAGCGAATATGATTTACGGTAAGAAGCAATATCTTACATAGAATTCACAAAACCTCTCACAATTAGACACTGATACATATTCTGACTAAGTATGTGGCACGGCGTACTAATAACTTAGTAGGTGACCCAAAGCGAAGCACAGAAACGGCTCCGTAGAAAACTGTAATTAACTCAATCATCATATGAATCCATTGGAATATTTCAGTTATAACTGTTGTATTCAAAATCCAATTCTGCTGATTTTCTGTTCACATTGTCGCTACAGATAATCAGTACACCATAGGAAATACACACCTATTATTGAAATACTCCCAGGAGACTTCTGGCATCAATCAAATGAAAGTATGCTCAAAACGTCCCATATTATCAGACTGTTCACTGACAGTGTTAGAACAGTTTATTTGCTGTAAGTTTGCTGTGAAATTGTTAATGAATACTCCCTAGCGGTTACACATTGCTATATCAAGTATAGCTGCTCCTTCTTACTTTATATCTGCACCGGCAGCTGATTAATTGCACAATAATAAGTTTCATCCAAATGTGCAGCATAACATTCAATTTCATGTCATATAACGGAAGTGAATCCTTATTGAATCTACAGTGGCAGTTACAGCAGATCTTATTGTAAAGTTCTTGTTTTAGGTGTTCATCGAAGTGAGTTAAGTGTAGCTGTTTTCACACACAGTTGAACAAAGAAACGCTGACATAGTCAAGAAATGCAGTATATCTTTAGTGTGTTTGTGTGGTGCTAGAGCGCCGTGGCGTTGCCGTGCAGGTAGTGCTGGCGCACCGCCTTCACCCTCTTGCGCACGGCGGGCAGGTTCCTCTCGATGAGCTGCTCGAGGTCCAGGTCGTCCATGGCGCCCTGCAGCTGCGCCTTGAGCGGCTGCTCCAGCGTGAACCTCACCAGCGTCGGCACCGCCGTCAGCAGCCCGTCCAGCAAGTAGTCCACGGAGCCCAGCCCCGCAGACCTGCCCACAAACACGCCCGCACTAGTTAGCCACTAAAAAAGTCGCCGGAAGTATTTATTTTGTAGTAACTATTAGCGTTAAGAGAGGCAGTTTGGTTTGCTGAACCAGGGCAGCAAAGCAACCTTACTCCAGTGTTTGGGACTGCATGTGCAGTTTCTGTGAAAACGTCAGTACCAGCTGGAGCACACGCAGAGAGCATGGAAAGCCCATGCAGTATTCATCTGGCAATCACGAGAAGGTCCAGCCAATGACAGGCGTCCTTTCCTTACCACTAGTCTCAGAGAAGCTAGTTTGAAACAAAGTAGTGGGAGCAGTTGTTGATGTGGATTTTGGAGAGTATTTCAGCCTTCATGCCGTTGTGATTGTATTAAGGAAATTCTATCACTTCTCCACCGTCTGCTGGCTCAGAAATGCTACAACCAATATTTTAATCGAATGATCTACTATTTGTCACTATCGGAGTACCTCAGATACGTCTAGCATTTCCTGTACCTTTGAAGTGCACAAACCGTGTACTATATATCTTTCTCAACTTTTCTGCAATAAATCCAGCATAACAACATCTCTTTGCACTCATTTAAAAAAGGAGTTATTTACGTAACTGCAGTTAAGTTATTGCAAATTTTATGTTTTCCATAGCTAAATGCTTACAAATGTCGTTTAGAAACACGACATCTCAACCTGCAGTAAGTGAGCTGGGTCCCATCCTGGGGTAAGCTGTGTCACCTTGTTTGGTGAACCACGCGACAAAGTAACGACGCTATACTGTACACGATAAAGCAGAACGAGCCAAGCACCCCTTCCGTTCTGACAGCTTTTTTTTTCCGGTATCCCGTCATCAGCCAGACTTCGCCTCAAATATTACGCTAACATATAAAACCTACCACAAAGAATTTAGATTACAGGTTTACATCCAAATGATACACATTCGTTCCTTCGTCAGATTATAAATAACCGATGAAAATAAGGGAAAAAAAAGACATTGGCTTATGGCTTTACGCTTCGTCGACGTCGAGGTCATTATAGGCGGGAAGGACTGTGACAAGGAATGGGGAAGAATTCAGTAATGGCCTTTTGGAGGAACGATACCCGAATTCGCATGGAGTAATTTCAGGAAACTATGGCCAGTTGAAATCTGGTTGGACGCAAGGGAACTTGAACCCGCGTCCTCTCCATTTTCAGGTCCTAGCGATGCTCTGACTATTTACTCGTGATGATACCACCACTTTCTAAAACGTCAGGAAAATTCTTATTAATCTATTACGCCCCAATAAAAATTTGAAATATATTTTCACAGAAATTTATTTTTTCCATCACGAAACTTAAGTTTTTGATTGATAACATCAATTTCGGTTCGTCATATAAGTACAAGTTAGAAGTAATTAATGAAACATAGCATGAATTATATGTAGTTAAATTAAATTCATATGACTTACCTATTTTTCAGTAACAGAACTTAGAAACCTTGAATGCCTTAATAAGTCCTACAGTCACATAGAAATGAGCCTTAATAATCAGTTAAACGATAAATATAACACAAAGTAGCTTCTTCTCTAATTTAAATTTAAAAATGCTGCTGTTTTCTTGAGGTAAATTAAGTTACGTAAAATGTATTTAAAAAAAAAGTAAGAGAAGAGCTTTTCTTTCACTCTACCCTTCATCTTTGAACCTCTGAATCACGTTAAGCAGGCAACAAAGATTTAGTTAATTGAAACGACATGTCCTAGGGACGCAACTATTAGTGTGAGTTATAATGTTAAGCTTGCAATCTCTTAAATTAAAAACTAATTTAGTCCACAACCCAAAGGCTGGTTTTAATCTACAGAAGGAGGCATACTAAGCCATTGTGTCAGTAGTAGGACGATAACGTCCTTTCCTCCGGGGCCTACAGTTTAATCTGAAATCCAAACCACGGAATTCATAAGTAACATTTACAAAGTCTGCGTTTGATTTTATAACTTTCATATTGGAAAATTTGTACCTCCAATCTCTATGACCACATTTCGCACATCAACACTGAGCCTTGTGTATTCTGCACCTTAGTACTGCTCATCTGTCTGGATGAATAACACCAACGTCAAAAAGATCGACATAGTTTTGAATCAGGCAATGCGGATAATTAGTGGATGTATCAAGACCACTGCACTGTACTGGCTACCTGTTTTGTGTAACATCGAACCGCCTACGATAAGACGATGCAATCACCTAATTGCTCAATATAATAAGATCTTTCATAACGTGGATCTGCCCATCCACAACGATATGGTAACCCAATTTCGGAGACTTAAATCAAGAACTCCAAGCATAAAAACTGCAAAACAGATTATATCTATAATTTTAACGATAGAGAAGCATGGAGATTGTAGTGGATAGCCTCAGCCCCACCAGAATGGCACTCCCTGTTCGATAATCAACAGGCATTAAAGGGACTCGACCTTCCTCGCAAGACCTGGGCAGCTCTTAACAGAGTTAGGTCTGGCCATGGCAGATCTGCTTCAGCTCTGTACACATGGGGAACGAGAGATTCATCCTCACCTGGCTGTGATCTCGCCCACCTCCAGCTGCAGGTCTCGCACGGTGCCTCGCTTGCGGATGTCTGTCGGCTGCTCCACTGTGGCCTTCACGCGCAGCCCCTCCACCTGGAACTCCAGCTCCCCCGAGTGAGACAGCGTCTCTGCTATCGACACCTGCACAGGCACCCGCAAGTCTCAGCTAATTCACACATGTAAGAAACTCGATCAAGTCATTCTCCTAGAGTAGGAGCTGGTTAGTTGACCTAAACGTCTCCCGTTCGAGGCTACATTGTGTTCGACCTGTATCGTTCCTTCTGTGATAAACATAACAAACATTTAGTAAGTGACCATATGTACGCCAAGCCTTCTCTAGATGCATAGCTGAAATGCTTTTTAAATTTTTAAAAATTATAGTTTAAAAAATTTAAAAATAACCTTTGTAGCAATGTGATATAGAAAGATAAAAATAAACTTTTTATTCAACAGCGATAGTATGTCCCGCAACTCATTATTACTTAATTTTTTCGAAACGACTTAAAATTAAAATAAAGTCACTGACCGAAAAATCATCTTTAATGTAAAATAAAATATCTTTCTTATCACTACATATTTGTAATAATAAAAAGTACGTACAGAGCTCTCCATGATTTTTTTTACTTTGGTCAATGACTTTATTCTTATTTTAAACTTACTCAAACACTTAAATTATACTTCCTATATCTGATAAACAACATCTTTATATGTATGTACTTTCGTTTGGCCCAGTTAGGGCCACATTAAGCCTTTGTTAAGGTTTTATTTTGCTGTAGATGTGTACACATCGTGTTACAACTAGGGTTGTTAGTCCTGGAGGGGACCTACAGTTTAAAGTGGAATCCGAACCACTGGACGTCCTGGCGTAGCTCATATGATCAAACACATCTCTCAAAATTCTTGCACCTAAAGGAATTTGAACCCGGGACCTGAGCAGCGACCGTTTGGAAAGCAACCGCCTAAACCACAGAGCTACCAAATCACTCACATCTCTATACTATTATTATATAATTGTTTTTAACTTTTTCAATCATTTAGCTACAAAAGCGAGATTTTTAGTATTTTAAACTATAATTGTTTTGTTATTCTTAAAACAACGTTACTCCAGTCTTAGCATTACATGTGTATCAATTAACTTAAAGCTATTTCGTTCATGTTCACGTAAGTGGTATTTCTTCTAAACTCCCAATATTACATACATGTAACTCTACATGTTAGCTGGTATCAATGATGTTCTTATATTCGGAAATCATGCATTGGCTGATAGCTGCATAAGTCTGTCCGCCAGCAAAGACACTAACTGATTTAAATTTAAACAGACTGAGTTCTATTTCATGTTTCCATTCAGTGTAGAGATTCTTCTAAAGCACATGATGAGGTGGGCGCCTGTGTGTTTGCAACCAGCTCAGGACTGGTGTCCGCTTCACTGCATCACACACAGGCGAGTACTTGCTAAGTTCGGATTTCTTCCCTTTTCTTTTAAAAACTTTCAGTGTAATGTGAATACCAGGACATAGTTATGAAATGAAGCTCAACACGTGGTTATGTGGTTCCATCCCCAGAGGAAACATGGGTTTTAACCCTCTGGGAGATATGTAGGTGAACATATTTCCTGATCACCATACTTGGTTCTAAAGACGTGGGTTAAACGACACTGATCCGCATGGAATGAGGGCATACGACACAGCTGACGGTTATTCGTTCACTGGATATGGTCGTTGAGCTTCTCGACCGTCCGGTATATTTCGGAAGAGCAGGATTCATTGGAACAACATAGGATTTCAATCTCTCCCTTTTAATTCATAATCAGCAGTATCATTAACATACGATAATTAGATAATAAATAAAAACAGATAAATAATGCACGTGCAAAATTACTTAATGGAATTAACCATGTCAGGAAAGAAAGGGCAGACAACCCCATACATTATTTCCCTGAGGAATTGCTATGGAGGGGTAACATGCTCCGTGCTCACAGAACAAAATGTGAAAGGGTGCAACAGCGGGAGAAAGAGTGCAGCTTATGAAACCACCTTTTGACTGTACCAGGTATGTTGTGACACACATGACACCAATATCTCGATACAATGATTCGGTATCGTGAACAGCCCGCTAATTTTATAAAGTGTTGCACTGTTCGCAAAGAAAGTGTAGAATCTATACAATGCTTCAAATAGAAGTGAGTGGTATTTACAACATTCAATTCTGCCTAGGTTGAAACCTTAAACCGCAGGAATTTTTCTGTCTTGAATGCAAGATAATATTTGCACTGACTGCTTCAAATAATCTTAAACTTTCGCTGGAAATGATTGGAATTTGTAAACGCGGGGAGACATAATACTCTAATGGAAGATATATTTGTGGCTAATACTACTGCGGATCGCAACGTAATGGTATACAGTGTACATATGAATAAGCCTATCTTACATACGGATCTCCAACTAGACATTACAATAATGACCCGATTCTGTTTCAGATAAGGTGCACATGCAAACAAAACCATGGGAATTAATTACAGCGTAGTTTCAGGTGTTTGTCAAAATAATGCCTACTACTTCACTTGTTGTGCCATTGAGATTCCTATAACAATAATGCGTCAAATCAGATCATCTTACGGTAGTGTTAGACGGGAGATCCCGAAGGATTGTTTGGACCCCAGATGATAGGGTTTTCAATTTGCCGCGCAATGCGCCCCTTGTGACTAAATAACCTAACGCGGAAATCCTACAAGGTATAGAGGTCTCACAATATAACCTAGAAAGATATCTGGCGAACTTCATATTACACATCAAGTCGTGCCAGAGGTGAAAGTCGAGTTTAGGGAGATTGAAAATCCTAGCTGATGCCGGGATTCGTACCGAGGTCCTTTCGATCTCTAATATTATAATGAGTAAATTTCTCCAACGACCAAACATTTCACAAATTTTAGTTTCTTGTCTCAATATGCATATTTTTTGGTGTTATACCTTGAAAATCTAGGGAATCATTACTTGACTTTTAAAAATTACAAACAGAAAAACTCATAAGAAATATAAAGTTACATACCCATGTCTTCCGTGTTATGAAGACGGATAAGAATATTTATCAAATTAGCTTGGAAGATAACAATATTTCTGTTCATGTGATCGCTTAATTGAAGTACGCTATTTGAAACATGCTATGAGAAGTTGTATCACATTGCTTGGATTATGTAGCATGCTGATTATTCGTACTTTCCTAAGAACGATCTGGTAGCTCCCGCTTATAAACACATGTAAATACTCACGCAAATAAACACAAATAAAGTAGAATTAAAATACCCACATTATGCTCGGAGCAACATACGGATCAATATCCTGAGATCCAGGATACATTCTGTATGGTTCGGTGTAGTAAGTGAAAACAGTCAAATACATCTATCAGCAACAGACAGATGCCCACACTGTGGAAACACAGATACGCTGGAACATAGGATAACATCCGGACAGAACCAATGGATACGGAATTGGGCAAGACGAAGACTTGCGCTCCTCGAAAGCACCTCCTCCCCCATTGTCAACATAAATTAATTTCTTATACCGTACAAAATCATATTTCCTACTAAGAAACAAAATACCGTCCTGTAGTTACGAGGAAACACTATCGCCTGTATTATACAAAATGAAAAAAAAAAAAAAAAAAAAAACATTTCGGAGACTACTTTTGCTACATGAACTTCTCGTGTTGTCAAACTGTAAAATTTCAACACAAAAAATATTATGCAAGAATGCTGGACATCGTAATGATCGATACCCTACCCCAAATAAATTGGCAGAATGCTCGCTTCTCACACGTGTGGCCTGTGTTGTATTCTCGGAAGAGGTAAAAAGTTTTTTGTGATTAATGACTTTGCATACTTAAGTTACGATTAAGCCATACGACAATGTTATAAAGTGATTTTCGGTTGTGACGAAGCCGAATGGTCGCTGAATGTTGCTTGCAAAGTACAACAGATTTACGCTCCATCTGGCAGTAGAGAAGAGAACCGAGCACAAAGGGGAAAGAATAATAGGAATCTGTGAACTACAGCTAAGATGCAATCGTTCGAAAGTTTATAATTTAGTTAAGATTTATTATTCATGGAAACACTTATGTAAATTTAAAAAAAAAGTGTTCAAGGCACTTGCTCTGGCAACTCAAAGTTCAAATTGCCCAATGCCACCAGTTTGTAAGAGTTCCACCAAATCATGTGGACTATGTGGGACATTCTGTGAACGGATTCCACATTAAACTGTAAGATAGATGGAATGCGTGGCAAATCGGAACGCTGTGATTAGACGCAAAAACCACACAAATTTATTTAACTGTAAAGAAACACGCAAAAACTAAAACATACTCGGTGAAAGGAGTGAAAATCGAAGAAACGCGAGATTTGTTGACTTCTTAAGGGTGGAGAACACCTAACCATATGTAAAACATTCGTTACTTCTAGAGTTACGTTTAGAGTGATCTTACCAAATTTATATGGGTAACTTATATTCTAACAGTCTTTTCTTGTCATGGCACACTGCTGAACCGTACTGTGAACACTAAACTAATTCTAGCGAGCGAAAACTATTATGTGTGTTATCATACTCACATAAATTGAAGCAGAAAGCAAATTATAAACAACCAAAGAATTAAGTACGATCTAGATCATATATCGGTTACTTTCACAGGAACCGTAAACAATAATACATTATACTAAAATCTAAAAGAAATTCATGTATCAGAGTGTTGTTTCATTTCAACTGCTCTTTTTTTTATTTTTATTTTTATTTTTATTTTTTTATTTTTTTAAGTCGTTGTTAACGTTTAGGACAATACTGAAGGCATTAGTTTCTGTTTATAGAAATTTAAACTTTTAATTGGTGACTTTTTTACACGCATTTTGCCCCTCGATAATTTTAAAATATTTTCTAAACATTGCACACATTAGCCGCATTCACAAAGTTTTATGCCGTGAGCTTTAACCATTAGCGCTGTGTAGAAACTGATGCAAGTTAATGAATGTTTATGGCGTAAACGTTTTAAGGCTAAAATAAATTCATCACATTCCGTACACATGTAAATTTAATGGCAGGCGACCCATTTCAACAATTTGTGCGTTCTGGGCTTTACCTCACAAAATTACAAAACGACGTTTGTACCAATGAAATAGTCGTTAATCAAAATTACCGTCTAAAGGAATGAAATACAATGCCCCACGCCAGCAGATAATTTGTTTCAGCAAGAATGAATTACTGCGTATGTTTCTCCCTGTTTCTGTTCAACGCTCGGATAATTTTGCTACGTAAATCTGCTGTCAGTAACGACGTTTTAAAACAATTTTCATATTTTCGAACGTTTAAAGTAAACAAGACATGTTTCCAGACATCTAGCGAAAGTTTCACTGTATTATTCAAACTGGTAACACTAAATAGCAGTTATAACAAGGGTCGCCGAGACAGGTATCTCTTCGTTTAGAAAGTGAGTGCTCGGATAGTAATCCCCTTCCATCACGAGAAAAAATTTCAAGATCAATATAACGTAAGAAACAAGGAAGCATATCCATGAACATATCAAGGAATTTCATCTCGTAAAATTCTTCAAGATATGAAGAAATATCAAACAAATCACAGTACAGCGTTTAAACTACCACAAAATTAGACAACATTAACTTCTTTAGGCATTCTTCAGTATATTAAATCACTTTTACCAATTTTTACTGCGTGTTATTGCCATATTTGTTCAATGCTCGTAATTTAGTTATACCATTGGAAGGGCCACGACTTGGTTGAGCTAGTCAAAGTGCCATCACACTGGATGAGAGGAATCATTCTGAGCTCTGATTCATATTCTGATACCAATAGACTACTAATACTGGGGACAGGGTTTAGATAGTTTTAGTTAATCCAATAATCTTTTCCACTTTCCACCTCTAAAACCGCTCGCTACATGAAGAATTTAGCACTAAATATATGAAGAAAGAGTATGTGAGTTTCGCAGAGAGATGGAAGCATTTACTTTACTATTTCACGTTACTCTTATTAAATCGCCAGTCATCATTCTCATCACCACCCAAACACAGTTAGTCTGATACATAATTGTTCACTACGAATTCAAGTCGCAATGGATCATTTGTCGTTGGACATCTTCCCAGCTATAATCCCTTTGCTTCTACTGTGATTTCAACCTAACCATTCATCACTTTTAACTTTTCCCAGAAACTATTCCACCGCTATCCACATTTATCAAAACTCCATATCACTGAAGTATATAACATGCTACGATATCAACAACATGTATTTTGATTCCCATATTTTTTTGTTTTCCAGAAAACGCCTGCTGCTCTAGAAACCGCGCAGCGGCCAATCTTTCCACTCCTTATCGCTGGACATGAAAAAGTAAATTAAGTCTGTTTATTTTATTCCCGATGTAATTATTCGTGGACTTCTGGTTCATGGTTCGTGTGCCCGGAGTTTGATTCTGTCTCTACTTAGAATACCACAGGTTCCCAGTCTAAAGAGGTAAAAAGTTTGTACTGAACATACTTAATTTGTCTATCAGCTATGATCCACATTTTTTTCACATAAATGCGATGCTTTTTGGGATTCTGCTTAGTATTTACTACTTTTCAGTGGGCCATTGGAGACTATGCTTCACAGACAGTAGATGCTCGTAATTAATTTTAATTTCCGTTCTTTCTCTAAACTATTCAATACAGTTTTATTCTTGCAGATGGTGGAAATACTACTCAAGGCTCCATTGAGAAGAATTAAGAAAAAAACTAGATAGAATATCCCGCATCTAAACAATGAAAGGGAACGTAGGTAGGGAAAAGTTTGGATGCGCTGTTGAATCAAGTAATATTTCCAACGTAGTGTAATTCTGAGCATTTACATGTCGACTTCTTGATACTGAGGCTGGTTGTGTTTTTAAGGAGAGAACCATGCAATAGTATGAGGGTTTATTTTGTGGTATAATTATTCAAGAAAGTGAAACGATTTCACTTTTTGTTCAGACGTAACTAACACTGAAATTTCGTATTTGGTAGCTAATTTTGAACTGTTGTGGTAGCTCACCTCCCAGTGACAGTAGCCCCTGAGCGGGCCGGTGGCCAGGTCGAGCGTGGCGGTGATCACGTGGTCCCTGAGGGTGACGGTGGAGGTCCCTGCGCGGTACAGGGAGGCCGCCCCCACCACGCGCACCTCCGTCACGTTGGCTCGCCACCACAGCCCCGCCACGCCCTGCCGCGGCAGCACCAGCGGGTCGTACCCTGCGCACACAAAATGATGATCTATACTAAGAAAGACTATAGCATCCACAAGGAGCAACTTTTTTATTAAAAAAAAAAACAACCAGAAAACATTGTTTTTTACGACTGTAAAACTATGATTAAGTGGTAATGTAAAATTTGTTGCACGTTCTATTTATTAATATTGATAATGTCTGCTATCGTCAAATTTCTTAATCGGCGATTGTTACGAACAATTTTATTAATTTTCGCTGATGGTTTGTTCAGCTTTTGCCATTACAGGGCTACCGATGTGTTCGTCGCCTTCAACGATCTCTCGTTTCTCGGCATATCGTTTGTGCGAGACAAATACTTACGTACTCGTTTCGAATACTCACTCATTGATTTATTCAGTTTAATAAGAAATGTTATATGGTAATACAGCTCGAGTTTCACATTTGTCAAGATGCGGCAACACAACTACACATCTTTCATTAAACGCTGTGTAGGATAACAGAAAGGTTATCCCACAATACATATTTTAATGTCATTCTATATCTTTGTAATGTTAGAGTCCCATCGCCTGTTAGTATTACTCTTTTAAAAGGTTTCTATAGTAACAAGACATACAGATATAACTAGGAGATTGCCTAGGTTGTTAGCGCTAAGGAGAACCTGCAAATAAGTCCGATTATGTAATTAAAGTGATGTATTGGAGTTTATTAAAACAAAGTTAAACTGTGATGAGTATAAAAAGTATCAATATATTTATTTAGTTTAGCTGCAATTCAGAAAATAAAATAAATCGCACCACTTTGCAGCGAAACCACGAAGCTATTGAGAAGCATAAAAGCACGGAAAATATAAACAAAATCTCTTCGGAAATACAATAGCTGCTAGCACATTGACTACTTGTGGTAATGGAACACTTATTGCCGTATCGAAGGTTCAAGGTCTGTACCTCGCTCCTAGAGGTATGGCACCTACAAGAAGCAATAGACCTACTTCAAACTTTCTAGTTCCAAAAATTCTTGCTAAACTAATTTCAACTTATACGATTCCTTTGTGCGAATACACTGATAATAACACATTTACCTCCTTTTCTCGTTTCATTTTCTCTCTACGTATTTTTACCTTGTTTATTTATTTATTGCATTAAGGCTCGACAAAGCAAGAACTAAAAAGCTGATAAATGCAATTTACTGCATTAATTCTTGGGTTATGATAATTCCAGGACATAACACGTAAATTTGTATACTCGATGCTTATAGACAAGAATGTTGTAGTTGGTTTAGAACGTGTCTAGTTTTATGAACGTGCTGCTTTATATTGCAGCTGTAAAACTGTCTGATTACGAAGTTATTTGCAGTGTAAAATCTACGTCACTTTAACACATCCATAAATTAAGTTCATTCCTTGCTGTCATCGGAGATGAATTCAGAAAATTAATACTTGAGCTCCTCCAGGATACACAACGTCTCATTATCATTCATTGTCACGTGACGTAATATGAGCACCTGGAGTATCCTGAAAGACTTACGTACATCCTAACCAACACTTTCACAGACTTTTTGAATCGGAGATGCCAATATAACATATCACTTAGTTCTTACTTCAAAAGATAGGTTGAACTGATCTACAAGCATAACTTAGGTGGTTATCACGTTCACCTTGCCACCCACGTCTATATCAACACAAGATTGCCTTATTCCACCTGTAGATCGCACTATCCTTAGACGAGGGATGCAAAGATCTACCTGCTTCTCCATAAGTCGATGCTTTTACCCTCAACTACTCACAACTATTGCGACTGTTACTGTCAGGCCCTTCAAAAGCAATCGCTATCATCTGTCATCTAGTAATTAGTGTATGATATAACCAGGCAGGATTCACTGGTCAAGGAACTATCGCATAACCAGGGCCGGATTAAGACAGCGCGGGGCCCGTAGCAAATGAGAAGAAGAGGCCCTTCGTTTTCACCGTCCGGGGGGAATTGTAGAGCTAAAAAAAAGGTCGGCCATCTAGCCTGACGGGGATGCTCCAGAGAGAGACTCCTAGGCGCGGGGCACCCCTAGAAGGCTCGAGGCCCGTAGCATTTGCTAACTCCTGCTACGTGGCTAATCCGGTACTGCGCATAACCATGGAGCAGTATACCCGCGGTTCTGAGGCAGGTCTGCGACAAAAAACAATGAGAGAGTGGTATCGTCCAATACTTGTGTTAAGATTCCGAGAATGAACATCGCCCACGATTTCTTGATTTTGTTTTATGTTTATCCCTGTCCCGCTCAATATTTTACTTTGACTTCACCCAGAGAAGACTATTTTATTTCCATTTTATCTTACATTAAAACAAGAAACAGTGCTTTTCTGTGTTAATAAAAGAGTACGCAGCATCTTAAACAAAACAGTGTCAAAGGTAAACGTATAAAAATTTTACCACTAAACTAAGTAAAAATCCGAAAGCAAGTTAGAAGGGCGTTAAATTATCACCTTCTTCCAGTTCTGCAGTAATATGAAGGCTGAATGTGTCAATGAAATTTTAACTTCACGTTTATGCACACAGTGATTACTCTGTCGGTATAATCGAAACCAGAGTGTAAACTTCCAGAACAGGAAGCTAAGTAGACATTGCCTTGTTTAACCAACCATGTGAGAGTACCTGAAGAATGGGTAAGAGATAAGCTAAATCCTGGAACGTTGGATCTATATTTATGTGTATTCATTCACCATAATTTATTTATCGTTATAAAAACTAGATTATTCTTAACAAACTAATGGTAAGCGCTATAACGAAGACTATTACATCACGCCATCGCAAATTACCTTTATACTTAGGAATACTAACAACCAGTGGTTACGTTACTAGAACTATAGTCAGTGCTTAAGGCGACAAATATTTTGTTAACGGGAGAAAAATAAGCGCAATGGTCAATATTAGATCATCACGGAATTGCGAGTAGGAAATAGTTGTGACTGCGTGTGGTTCCGGAGCGGCAGTTTGAGAGCGTGCTGGTGGACTGGAACCCACCTTCCTGCCGCAGCTGGTTCCTGACGTCAGCGACGATGATGTCGACGGGGTGGGCCGAGTCCGGGAACCTCCTGGGCAGCTTCATCAGCTGCTTGTTGACGTCACTACGCAGGTTCTCGTTAACCTGCCGTAGAACAATCGGTTTCGCCGCATCGAAAAGGAACTTCTCCAGGCCGTGCATCATGTTCTTCACGATACTGCCCAGCACCGATAGATTCTGCGAAGATTTTTTTAGGACTACATGGACATCGCAGTTAAATAGAATAGAGCTTATAATTATTCCACAAAAAGAGAAATAATCAGAGTTCACAAATTAAGAACTAATTTTACATTTGAGTTTGAACAAGAGTTTATCGGTAAAACAAACAGAATTCAGGTCGCAGCAGTAAAGAAAATTGTCTTATCATTATGAAGCTCACTAAAGAACTAGTTAATTGCAAAAACCATTTAAAATTGAACAGAACATTTGAAATGGTTAGTAAAAAATTATCTGGAAACTTTTTGAGAAACGTTTACTGAATTACGGCGGAGAGAAAAAATTGATTCTAATACATAAGACAATTATAAAGCTGAAGTTCTCTGCAGTTTGTAACAGTAGTAATATCACCAAAATAATAGCTTCATATTGAATGAGGTAATATAAAAACATTTACAAATATTTCTGATGACTCGTAACATGAATTTCATAACACGGAGTGATACTTGTAAGGGGAAAGGGAAGGTTTATGTTTCAGTCTACTGTACGACTGTAATTCTAGTTTGTAGATGGACGGCGTCAAAAATTCAGCTCCGACTAATAAAAAAAGAACTGGAAAAAAGGAAACAGAACTTTCAACGTTCCGTCATGTAGAAAAGGATAATGCTTGCTGTTACGGTTATTCATAACGCAATTTAGAACGCTAATTGTGTCAAATAGAGACTTTGCAATTTTAGTTGACTGGAAACGGACCTTCTACGCCAAAACTTCAAGAGATCTGAAATACCTGTAGCCACACATTAAAACTGTATAATTGCAAAGACTTTTTAAAAACTACCTAAAGTGAAATTGAATAAAAAGTATTGCTTGGTCTACAGTTTCTTCCATCCAATTTGAAAAAAAGGGAAAGTTTCTTTCTATATTTATTTATCCATCGCGAAATTTCCTAAAATATTTTTTGTACAATTGTCGATGCCGGTGACAGTCTATTCAAGCATTGCTTCTGAATACTGGTAATGTCGTTAGTTTGAATGCGACTCAATTGATTAACGAATTGTGTTACCTCGAGCTCGAGTTTCATGCTGGTGAAGCCCATGTCCATGTCGACTGAGTCCGCCGTGATAGCTCCGGACCGCTCCACCGCCATCTCCGCGTGTCCGCCGAGGTGGACGCCGCACAGCTGCAGCACGAAGTTGCCCTGGCGGCGGTAGAAGGGGAAGCTCGAGTGTGTGTACCGCCCCGTCACCTGCACCTTCTCAATCTCGATCCTCACCGACATCTGCAGGACATACAGCAAGCCATACTCAGAGGCAGGATTAGCGCAGACAAAATTCAATTTATGTATCATACCCATATCCGGGAGTAGCTGGTTGTTATCTATCCATACCAATGTTCCGGGACGATATAATTGGTGGGATTTCCAGTGGTCTTCCCCAGTTCGAAAGTCTTCGCGTTGTTGTAAGTTTGGTTTACTGATGGTGCGCATATTCAGTGAAGACTGCTGCAGGTAAGAGACGAAAGAAGAGAGGGAGTGAAGCCCGGTGCCGGCCCATTATGACCTGCTCTTCTAAAGAATAATAAGGAATCCGCTGAAATTTACGTCTCCGTCTGACGCAAGATCCACCGTTTACAGTATCGTCTGCTCTCATCCCATACATAATGCGGTTTCTAATCTAACCCAACACTTTAGGTTACAATCTGGTGACTAAGAATGGTGCATTACTTCCTCTCCCAATCCGCCGGCCAAGTTCCGACGATAGAAATTTCTTCTACACCAGCCAGCCCCGCATCAGGCTCTGGAAGCTAACACCTGAGCACACACGGTGACTTATTATTATGGAGAAAGAGAAATGGAGTGACTTACGGCGCTTAGAATTTTGTTTACCTTTCAGATGTTGCATTTTCATTTCTTCATTCTTGCGAAACATGAGTGGTTAATTCCAAATATTTCAAGTTTGCCGTTTAGCACGTAAGCGTATACCTTCGAGAATTCTCATTAATCAAATTAGTAGATTCGACAGTACAAACTGTACTTAAGTGTGCTTGGAACATCCAATTATTGAAAAATTATCTGCACGTAAGGTATATTTATGCTTTCTAAGTTTCTACGAAACCTGGTACGGACTGGAGTGAAATTGGGGAGTAATCGAGCGTGGAGGGTGACGGGTGACGCTCTGGCCCGCGCTCCTGATTTTGGTTTCCTATGGCTTACTAAACTCACTCCAGGCGAGTGTCTGGATGGTTCCTTCAAAAGGAAGTGGTGTAATTCCATCGCGGTCCTAATCTTCAGTCCTCTTCCGCTTCTAATGACCTCGATGTGGACAGTGCTTAAATCCCTGAGAAGGAAATTCTGGAGGAAGGACTTTCAATTCCCGGTCCGGCTAACCAGATTTCGATCCTCCCGGCTGTTATGACCTAGTTTTCTGCAAGCACTGAAAAAAAAAAAAAAAAAAAAAAAGTAAAATGTCTCCGCTTCTTCCTCTATTACTGTCTGTATCAGTCTATGTGTAAATAAACTTAACAGTACGTAGTGTGAATCATAATTGTTCAATTAGAGCAACGCTCAACAATTTTTAGTGAAATTTCATTTTTCTTGGGAAAATGTTATAATCGACACAAAAAAGTCGGAAACGTTTTTCCACAACCTCACAACTTGCAGTATATTCCTACTACAGGATTACTAGCGCTGTTACGTGGATGTGTCTGCTATGATAACACATTTGTGATGAGTTCGGCTTAGGCCCCCCTCCTCCACATCAACAGCAATTTCCTTGAACTTATCTGGCAAGGCCGAAGGTTGAGCTGATACCACCAGAAAAGTTGCAAGTTCCTGTTTCTGGCAAAAACGAGTGTCGTCATCGGTTCCAAAGTCCTAAGTTCTCGAATCTCTGTTTTGTAGTATGATATGCTCTTGCGCAATTAATAAAATTCCCACAGAGCCACACGCCTTTAATACGTAACTCATGTAACGAAAATAAGGATACCTAAGAACTGTTTATGGTACTTTTTATGTCATATATGAAATCAGTCTACAGATGTTATAATTTGTTTTTAATTAGAAGATAGCAGTTGCCAAACGCATTTAATAGGTGCTACATATCATTTCAAAACACCGATGTGATTAATTCAGAATAATAAATTACGAAAATCGATAATTTTGTTTCAATTTACCTGGTTTTCGCAATTTTGTACTTCAGGCTAACAAGTAAATCTTAAAAAAAAAAAAAAAAAATCAACCATCTAAACTGAACATCGTTGTTTTATTTGCCTAATCTGGATGCCCGGATGTGAGGCCAGAGTGTTATGCTCACCCACAACGCTCGGTGTGAACATCACAGGCAACTAACCGTTTCTATCATCTACCACCTGTCAATACTTTCCACCTTCAAATAAAAATTGTGGAAATCTACTGAAACACAGATTTGACCAACAACGGTAACGGTAAAAATAAATTATCTGTGAATTTCTGATATCTTGAAAAATCAAACCTACGTACTGTACCTTACAAGTCTTCGAATACTATTAAATTTGTAAGTATAGCAACCAATTCTTTTTGCGATTTGGTTAACTTTTGATGATGTGAACGACTGAGTTTCCGCTTATTGTTGTAACGTATTTCATACTTCATGTCATTTTTAACAATATTGTTCCTACAAGAAACGTTAGTCGGTATATTCCCACAACCTTGTAAGCCCAGTTGTATTAAATTTTAGTATTTCATGCTTCTGCGCTTCAAACTCTCGTCCCAATGTATGAGTGAATGAAGAAATAGGTAAATTGATTTCTTTATACCGAGATCACCTATGACCACAGTAAAGGCAAATGCTGCTAGACGTTCAGTATATCAGTAATCCGCATCTTCGAATGTTATTAATATGCGGTCGTAGAAATGCAGTTGACAGAAAGTCATTAAAAAAAACTTCAATCTATGTATACCTACTTCAGTTGTTCAGAATTTAACTAACTGATTATGGCGATAAACAGTCTGTGATGTACAATTTTATAATTCGTTAAAAATTGTTCTTTATTACGTTCTAATTAGAGGCATTAACTTATCAGTGAGATAGAAGTAAAGATAATATTATTCACTAACGAACGGTTACTAACCGTAAATAAGACTTCTGATGTGAGAATCTTCAGTGAAGCTCAGTTGTGTGAATGTTCAAGTCATGAATAAGACCGAAGAAATGTTGCTTCATCAGTCTTCAATTCTTATAATAAGTCGGGAGGTATCTTCTAAATACTTAACCACTACCAGTACGTTTTTTTTTTTTTTTTTGTTTTTTTTGTTTTTTTTTTTTTTTGCACAGTGTTAATATTTAAAACTGATGAAGAAGGAAGTACATCTATTATAGGCAACGGTGTCTTGAATAACGTGTATTGGAAACAATAATTGCTTTTTCAATTCGTCCTTAATTTTAATGCTTATAAATATGCAGTGTAAAATACAGGAATTAGGTAAACTATATCCATGTTCGCTAACCAGAGACTGAATCCTTCATAAAATAATGTGTAAATGCATCACAGCGCGGTACTTAGAAATAAGCCTTTGCAAAATATCAGTGAGTGATGTGAAGTAGCCAGTTTGAAAAGTTGACTGGATACGGAACAATGGAAATATTCTATGGCATTAATAATGGATCGCATGCTTATCGGGAAGATTATGCTGCGTACAGATTAAACATGTACACAAAAATGAAGAAGCGAGTCTCCCCATACTGATGTGTTCTAGGAAGAACTGTACATCGAATAAGTTTATGAATAGGATTCTGAACAGCCCAAAGAGGTACGGATACAATGAAGTCTTCACGTTCTTAAAGGTACGCATAGTTCAGTCATGGCTTAGGAAAGATATCCGACTGTTGTGGGGGGCTGAAACACGATAGTACTGGACACGGGGAGATGCTGTACGTACTACAATGGGCTCAGGATCATAGTTAGGTCTGTCACACTGGCCGTCCTGGTTACGATTTTTAACAGGCTCTCTGTAATTATCTGTGTGAATGCTGTTCTTAATTTCCGTCTAAAAAGTAAAAGTAGATTACACTTATCGCACAGAAGACAATCTAACTGTGAAATTCACATTTCTTCACTCTCTCAAGCTAGATTAGCGAACATGGCAGAGGCGAGGTCATTGGAAACTCAGTTACCAGGCAGTCAAAGTATTCTCAGGACGTCTAGCACAGTGCACTGGTAAAAAACAGAGATGTTAAGAGACCAGCACATGAGGGGTGTCTCTGGACTCATCTAGCAGAGAATTACCTGTAACCTAGAAGAGACTTCGGGTCAGACAAATCTAAGAGCACACATCTTTACATGAGGGTTCAAAACTCTGCCACTAGGTGGCCGGACTCCATGGAGATCTTATGGACGCAACAAGCCACACGATGGAAACAGATTTCATTAGTCATCTGGATGACGCTGACGTCTCGCACTTTACTAACGCACTGACCTTCATGGTGGCAACATCGACAGAGAAGTATCGAATCCGGAACTTGGACAGTCCGAACACAGCCATCTTCTGGAAGTGCAGGTTGCCACCCACCATCATGTTCCTGGAATGGTAAAGAGATACAGTCAACACTAGTGAGTGATTACAGAACACACATAAAACAAATAAAATCCACTAGGAACATGAGTACCATGCAAAAACAGTATATTACGCTTCAACCCGCTCCATTTAAAGTGAATATGCTTGAACGATTGGAACTTGCAATTAAAATATGTCTTTCGTCTACCTGAGAATTAAAGCCCAATCTGCGCATCAATTTTGTGACAGTTTCATGAGGACGGAAAACATGTGGCTCTTCTCTGTACATTCTCAATGCTATTAACCAATCTCTTGCGATACCTACAGCACAATACTCCAGATAAGGGCGAACGTAATTTAATACTCTATTTTCTTGACAGATATGCTACAATTCTCCACATTCAACATATGAAATTTAGCCCAGATTTAGTTTTTTTACGATTGATGTTAGGTGCTGCCAATATTTACCGTTGTCTTTGATTTTTACACACAGGTGTTAATCACAGCAAACAATCGAAGATCAAATAAAAAGTAGCTATGGCGCTGCAGAAAAATGTGATATTGTAGAGAGTTACTATAATCACAGGCTAGCTGACAGCATCTGTTACATGTACCAACAAAACAGGCTAAATAATCAAAAAATTAAATAATGACTATATACAGCATTACAAGTCTTTATCTATGCTGTAACAACCTCTTAAGTTTCCCATTTAATAACATAGATTTTTAATAAAATTTTGAGCAAATTTTTCTGTGTAAAAAACGTTATTTTGAACCCCTTTCTAACATCGTAGATTTTTTACCTTTATCATAAAATATTAACTGTAGTTTCGTATTGGCAAATAATACAGAAAATTAATAGAGTCAGTCTGTAGATATAATTGATGAGCTATTGCACTTACACATGACTCCTGACTTGTTTAAATTAGTTATATTTCAAAATTTTAAAAGAATTGGCACCACGCTTGTAAGCTTGTAAGCTTCGAGCGTACGGTATATCGGTTCAGCTTTGTGAATGGATAAAGGATTTTCTAACTGGTCGGTCGCAGTATGTTGTCGCTGAAGGAGAAAGTTCTTCTAATCTAGATGTTACATCGGGTGTACCTCAAGGAAGTGTAATTGGACCACTTCTTTTCTTAATTTTTATAAACGATCTCGGAGACAAAGTGAAAAGCCTTTTTAGATTGTTTGCTGATGATGCGGTTATTTATAGGGAAGTAAGAAATTTGGCCGATTGCTTAGAAATTCAGAGCGATCTGGATGTTATTTTGGCTTGGTGCGCTGAGTGGCAACTGACTCTAAATTGTAAAAAGTGCAAGACAATGAGCATAACTAACAAAAATAATCCAATTGTTCAGAAATACGAGTTAAACAATATAGTTATTGATATGGTCGATTCTATGAAATATTTTGGAGTAACAGTACAAAGGAACATGAAATGGGTCAAACACATTAATTCGTTAGTAGGTAGAGCAAATTCTAGGCTGCGATTCATAGGTCGAATTTTGAAAAATTATAATGAACAAACAAAGGAGATAGCGTAAAAATCTCTTGTGCGTCCACATTTGGACTATTGTTGTGCCATTTGGGATCCGTATCGTTAGGGGTTGATCGAAAGTGTAGAGAAAGTACAGAGAAGAGCCGCTCGATTCGTGACCGCTTTCTACATTCCTTATGAAAGCGTCACAGAACTGATTAGTAGATTAGGTTGGGAGTCTCTGGTACATAGACGACACACGTTTCGCTTAAACTTATTGGTAAACATGCGTACTCCCACTTTCACTTTTGAATGTAGTGAAATACTTCTTCCACCAACCTATTTGAGTCGGAAAGACAGGAAAGATAAAATTAGAGAAATAAAGTGCCGGACTGATTCTTATATGAATACTTTTTTCCCTCGTACCATTAGGGATTGTAATGCACTGCAAAGAGATTAGCTTTGGTGCTGAGCACCCTCTGCCACCGACAATTTTGTGAATTGCAGAGTATATATGTAGATGTAGATATTTTTCAGTCAGAAGTATAGAAACTAATTCCTGCAATTCACCTCTTAAGAGACTGCGAATTTTTATTTGTAGCCTTGATTATATACTTCAAACAATTACTTTTTCAGCCTCTGAGCCACTTCTTTTTGCAACTAATGATTTGCTGTTTTAGCGCTTCTTAATAGCAACCACAAGGAACTGTAATACAAGTTTTCATTTTGTTTATCTACAGAGTCGATTTCTCGCAACTCTCCGATACACTAATCTCTACCTTGTATCTTACTGAATAAAACGTAAAATTTAATGTGACGCTAATCCCTGGATTTGACGTCCTAATAATTCAGTTTTTTACGGGCAAACTTTTTCTGTAGAGGGAAGAGGAAATAGTTAACAAGTCAATTAGTTATTTTTATACTCAATTGGTTTGGTAAAACTATACACAGCTCGACGTTTAGGTTACAGCAATGTCTTCACACTAATATCAGCAAGTTTTCTCGGTGGTTATATGAGTTTTTGAGAAACTGTAACCATCCTGAATTTCTTTTAAAGTGCTGTAAACGGAGCGTCAATAATTACGAGAAGCGAGAGGTGTGAGTCAGTGAATGTGGTGACACTGGCCTGCGTACGTCTGGGACGGGCAGCGGGTCTGGTATGGGGTCTCCAGGCAGCCCCACGGGGTCCTCCGACTGGTAGTGGCGCAGGACCTCCCTGATGCGGGCCGCTATCTCCTCGTCGTCCGCAGCCTCCAGCTCGTGCAGAATGTCCACCGCATCCTTAGCCAGCACCGCCAACCGCGGACCTGGGGCAAATAACACACGACTCACAATCCTTCATGCTTTTTTCATGTTATTAACTTATAGATTAAGAAAAGTAAGAAGTCTAGAGAATGCATTAATCAGCACCTAAGTTCTCCGATAAAGAAGATTTGGATCACAGTCGTCACGTTAGGTCGGCAGCACTAAATGTCCCTCACTCGTTCTAACTGAGATTAGGTTTCATGAAAGGCTATTCTAAGGAGATGCGCTTAGTTACGTGAAAACAAATTATATATGTTGACAATTATACGAGTAATTTACTGACTAATAATTCTGTTATGGATTATCCGGAAAAAGGATTCTATTCACGATTCCCTGAATGTGTTCGTGTTGGTGCGTATCATCAAAATATTGTGGTCTCCAGAGAAGGTGATATCATGAATCCAGGCAAATCGATTTTAAGCAGTTGGCAACAATTGCCAAGGCAAGTCGACTTCTGAATATCTATCAACATTTTCGGAGGTAAGAACGCATATCGACAGCCTTACACTAAGGTCTCAATTTTTTCGCTTAAGTTACCACGAAATTTTCGATAAAAATCGTAATTAATGACTGGATGAATAATCATCAGCGAATTCGCGCACTTTCAACTCAGTGGGTAGGCAGTAAATACAGACGTCAGATTTGAGGCACTAAGACATGTCCGTTGTTCGTGTTCAGCCACTACTTGCCTTGAATTCGCATTTTTGGAGCAATTACTTTTCAGGAAAGGGCAGAACGGCAGTAACAATAAAGTAAGACCTTACAACAGAAATAAAATCTGCATTTTGTGACCTTTGTCGGATGACACGGATTCAAGAGACGTGGGGTTCTTAAAGCAAGCAGCCAGCTGTCGCAACTTACCATCCGGTTACTAGCAAAAAATTCCTGCTGGTCTTACCTTGATCCTTAGTCAAATCTCGTGTTACTATCAACTCACAGCAAAAATAATGGGATGTCTAATAGGAGGGAGAATCCTTCGAAAATTTCTGCAAAATTGTAATTATTTCGGGTTCTGTTCCAAAATTAATGACAATAAGTTCATAATGTGTTAAAAGAAGAGTAGGCCCTATTAACGTTTTATTAAAATGTTAAAACTTACGTTTTCTACTGGAAACACTTTATTTTAGGTTGTATTGTAATTATTTCGTGTCTCAAACTACCTTAAAAGCGATACCAAACCGGAAAGAAATATTTAGTGATATGCCATTCGTTGTGTAATTTCCACTCGGCTTCACTACACCCTTTACCCTTATTTACAAATATGAAGCACACACTATGTAGTAGTGAAGAACTTGATGAAATTACACAAAACAGCGATAGGAGTATCAAAGCCAGAATTATAAACAAGAACATTCATCAAGATCACATTTTTATCATTTCCGATTATCCACTAATTACAACATAGTAAACAAATAAGAATACTAAATTTATCATATCTTATTCGTTGCTTTTAAATGATTATGTAACCTCCCATTTGTTTATGACTGAACTTATCTTGTAGTATAGGTTTCTGTAGAATTTATGTCAAACTTCGCCATTTATTTGAAATATGACTCTGTGTGTACGTCAAATTCACAAGTTCATATAGTTAAGATTTATAAACTTTAGGTCGAAATATGCTCACAGGAATGGTACCAAAGCTAAACATAAATAACATTAGCTGTTTTCAGGAAGCCTCTAAATCCAATAAGGCTTTCATATACCTAAACCCTTTCCAGGAAGGATGAGTTTTGACATCAGCTTGCAAACCATTCTAACTTTTCTTAATTAATTAACTATTCTGCTTATGAAACATGAGTTTTTTTCTGAACTAGGCTGAGCTGTGGAACTGTGTTAGTAAGTGAAGATAAGTCTGTTATTTTTTCAACCAACCTAAGTAGAAGACTGTGTATTAAAAACGTTTTCACAGATAATTAAAAGCTTAACTGTTAATGTTCGGTATGATGGAAACGGAAGAAATAATTACAAATTGACTTATTTCGCTGTGTTATAGAGAAAGCTGGGCAGAAAACCGTTAATCCATTAATCGTTAATTAACGAAGTAAACAAATAGTAAAAATTTAACTTTAAAGTTAACCTAAAAAATCGTTATCGGTCTTTTTAACTTCCGTTAAATTGAATTACCGTTAACTTTTGTCCGTTACATCGCTAGTTGGTGTATTTGGTTTATTTGAATTGCGCGCCACGCCTCGCTCGACCGTTCGGCGAGTCGGATGGCGAACGAATTAGGTAATATGAAGTGCAAGTGTGATGCATATCCAACTGTTATGCTAGGCATGGCGTGGATGTGAACAGGAAAGCTAGAGATTTGGTGCGTTTCTATTTTACGTCTGCAAACAGGAGCTCACTACTCGTTTCTAATTCGATCGATGACTGATTTTGATATTTTTATAATCTAACTTTTTACTGCCAGAAAAATGTCACTTTCTATTTGGTATTGGTTTGATGTTCGTTTGTGAAATAAATCAAACTGACATTCGTTACATGATTACGTCATGGAAACAGAACTCTTGAATCCGTTAGTGAAAGCTGCAACGCTAACAACAACAAAGAGAATATTAAAAATCCTTGGTCACATTTATGCGATTATGTTGCATTTAAATCAAGACTGGGAGAACAATTGATATATGAATGCAAACTATGTTTGCCTAAACTTTCTACAATCAAGACTCACGAGTCTAGCCTTAATAATCTTAAACAACATATGAAGAGGATGCATATATCTAAATATGAACATTATTAAGAAAGAGTAAAAGCGGAGACAACTCTTGGGAAAAAATAAAAATAATTCAAAGCCTTCTTCAAGTGCTGTGGCTTCTTCTGATGTAGATAGCAGCAGAATTGATTTGATTTCACCTCCATCTGCTAATAAAAGTTTGCGTCAATGAAACATTTTGCATCGTAGCCACCGGCACCGTCGTATTACAAGCTTGTGTGGACCGATGCATTGAAAACCTTTTCGTTGTCAACATGAAACTAGTTAAAACGTTGAAGTAAGAACTCAGTTTCCAGAAGGACATTGGGTAGACGTTTTATTGTTTCGGATCACGGTGCATAGCACCTTGGTACTGCTTGCAGTAATGCCTATTGCAAAATATAAACATCAGTTCCACTTTTTGACGGTTAACTTTTAACGGTTAACTTTAAATTGCGTTAAATTTTTTTTAAATGTAACGCTTTAACGATTATCAAAGTTAACCTTCTAAGTAGCGGATTAACGATTAACGAAGTTAATTTTTGTATTAACTTTGGTCACCTATGGTTATAGACCATTCATAAACCTCTAATGTTCAGATATATTGTTTTTGTACGGTGTCGTAGGTCATCGAGGAACGTCTCTGTCTCAAATCACATCTTCACTTTACATTAAGTCACTACGGGTTATTATTTTGTTATATGTTTACTCCTTGCCGAAAGTTTGGTAATTAAAAGGATATCCCGTACGATACGCGAATCGACAAAACTTATGCTTCCATTGCATTAATCTGTATTGAAATTTTTAATGGAGAAAAATACGAAACTTTTTTTAAATGTTAACAGCAAACCGCCGCCGACACGTCAGTATAAACAATTGGTGAACCAACCCTTGGATCAGGACCGACGGCTCTCCACCGTTCAGGGCAGACTCAATGATGTGCTGTAGCACGTAACCAGTTTACTCTTAATGTTCACTGTGTTACTAATGCAATATTTACTGCATTTTTATAACAACTCCCATAGTTATTATTATCCCATATATATTATTTTTGCTCCCACTTTTGTTAGTAAGTTAAAAGAATTAGCCTCAGACCGCGATCATTTCGTGACTACCTACTTCGATTATATTTCAACCAATCAACAATAGCTTTTAAACTAAATATTCACCCTTTTCTGTTGAAAATTGGATCGAATAATCAATTCAAAATGATTATCGATTCTACAGGCGAGCAATTTAAAATCACTACTTTAATTCCTGTATGAGCAAGCAGAGAAATGGTCTCACAGTTAGTTTAACTGACCTGTGAGCAGGATCAGCAATATGGCGCCCGCCGTTCCTGTCATGGTTGCCAAGGACACCACGTACACAGCTCCCTATGGTCTGCAATCGTCAACCTGCTACAAGGAGAAAAAAAAATCAATATAGCGCTCATTTCATAACTTTTTAAACGTCTGAGAATTCATCACTTTTACCTCGTACAAAAATATTCTTAAATTAGGACTTTAACCTCTGTTTGATAACAACACATTATAACGGTGATGGAATTATAACCAAGCAGTCCTTCCGGCATTCTTCTGCATTGATTTCGGGAGACCATGAAATACCGAAATCAGGTCCGCCAGCCAAGAATCGATCCTGGATCCTCCCAAATGACAGGCCAGAATGTTACCTCTCACTTACCAGACTTGGTCATAATTCTTTTTATTTAGGAAACAATTTTTTTTTAGATATACAACATAAGAGAGCAGTGAGAGTGAGTAGCGGTAGAACAAAATACTCTGTTCGAAAATACATTTTGTTTTGTTATTAGTTATTGATATCTGACTATAAATAATAAATAAATGGAATCGAGAATCCTTGTGAAGTGACCATGAAAATTTGGAAATAATAAGAAATAGTGGTTAAGGAGTTCAATGCTTTGTAAATTTAATAAATTTTGAATTAACCGCTAGAAAAGGAGAGAAGCATGTTCTGAAAAGGTTAAAAAATGAAATAAATTGACGGTTATATTAGCGTAAAAAAGTGTCAGTTGAAATTTTGTGGTACATTTGTTTTAAATGGCGGGGACAGGTACTTGAACGCTTTGTAGAAACACCTCAGAATAGATGAGGGAGTGGCTACAGATACAATACGGAACATTTTACCGTTTGGTCTTCAGATTATTGGCTGAGAAAATATAATTTCTTTCAATTAGTTACTTTACCTCTCAACACTGAAGACACCTCTGTATTTCTGCCTCTGAATCTCACAATCAACTTATAAGTTTCTGATTCTTTAGATAAGCTTGAAGTTTTCAGACGTGTAAAAATCATCCCAGCATTCTCTTTTGGGAGAACCAGTTGAAACTGTAAAAAGCGTGAGCTGTTGCCAAATTTAAATTTAATTTCAGTTATCTTTTCAATATGTTTCTTGAATTTCATAAACATCCCATTTATTGATGGGGTAACAACACTTTTGCAATCAAGCATTATAAACACAAGGATCTAATGAATTTGCCATAGTATTTGTAGAGACCTTGAGGTGATATCGAAAGAAATCATTCAACTGCGATAACAAATCGATATCGCTCCAATCAGCCTCTAAAGAAACATTACATTCAGTTTTCTCGCTCAACAGAGAGAGAGAGAGAAAAAAAAAACTAGTATCAAAACGAACTACAGCTTTAAAATTTCGTAAAATAAAAAGACAAAAAATACAGTTATCAACATAGGAACCATTGTAACGAAATAACGCCAAAACAAGTGTATTTAACTCAAAATTTAGGAGTTCGAAATGTTTTAACGAAAGCACTAAATATGAAAATTTACTAAACTGGAAAGACTTTTGCAGCAAGAAGAAAACTTTGCAGAAACGAAAGTTCCTGCTGGAAGTAGCGAAGAACATATATCTTTGAACTGTGACTGCAGAACGTCTTCGTGTGACAAACAAGAAGACAGAAAGGAATAAAAAATACTTCGCAAAGGGAAGCCACAGCTAGCAAATATTCAAAGCCACGTTAAAAAAATTGTATTCATCTTAGAAATACGCATTGATAACAGGGTGGGTATAAATATCGCTCCTTACAGTGAACAGATATCTCGCCGGAACAGGTACACGTTGTGATGGTGGTTGCTCACCTGTGTGGCTGGCTACGTCATCGCCTCCGCCGCTGCATCCTGCACTCCCCCTGCTCATCACAGGCGGGCCGCGCGACTGTGCCGGGCCCACAGCGATAACGCCCTCTGACCCCTGCCCTGACTGCTGATACGTCAGCAATCACTGATAGCGTGACACACGCACTCGTCTCGTACTTTGGTTCCGTGTACTGACGGCAAAGAGACGGCCGAGACAGGCAAAAACAGTAGTGGGTGGGTAGGAAAAACGCTGCTTTGATGCCCTTCTCTGTAGTATGTGCAGGTAGTAATTAAGATACGCAATGAACTCTTCACGGGTGTACCGCCGCATTGTGTTTTGAAAACCCGATATTTTGACGACTAGCTCCGTCGTCTTCTTCAGGTCCACCTGAGGAAGACGACGCAGTTAGTAAAGACTTCATTGCAATTACATATATACCGGGAAAGTCTCCGTTCTTATAGGTACTAAGATACTTTAAATCAGATATGCATTGTGCTGGGTCTACTGAGTTTTAACATTCACGGACCGAGCGTGGTGGGTTAACGGTTAACGTTCTGGCCTCGCATTCGGGAAGACGCTGGTTCGAATCCCCGTCCGGGCATCCAGATTTGGGTTTTCCATGGTTTCCCCAAATCACTCCAGGCGAATGCCGGGATGCTTCCTTCAAAAAGGCCACGGCCGAATTCCTTCCCGTTCCTTCTCCCCCGTCCCATCCCGCCTCTAATGACCTTAGCCGTCGACAAGGCGTAAAGCCGTAAGAAAAAAAAGAAAAAAAAAACCTTCATGATCATTGAAGTGGAGGAGAGTTATTTAAATTTAAATCCTGCTGCTGTATTGGGTATAAGGGCAACTTGAAATAAAGGCACCAGTTATATTAAATAAGCTTCACGTTACAAGCGTACATTTCGATAATCTGTTTGTTTCCTTAAATCAGCACAGAATATCGAGGACAGCCGTTAACGCAAATGCTGGAAAGTACTGAAGACTCCTATACATCTATTGTGATGAACTGTAAATCCATCATAAATTGCGTGATATGTATCATCAGTGAAGTAGTAACCAATTTCTAAAAAATGAAACGATATAAAGGTTAAGGAGTAAATTACAAGAATTGAAATAAATATTAGAACATATCACAATAAATGAGGTTAGTTCCCCATACTAAAACTATTAACTATGAATATTTAAAAATGAATTGGACTGTAGATAATTCATGGGAGATAAACTATAATATAGTATACCTAAAACAAAAGTTTCTTCAACCCTGAAAATTTCTAGAGGGCTCTTTTAGAAACCGTAGGAAAGCGCCAGATTTCTCCTGTATGGCACATAGATTTGCGAGATGAATATGCTAACAAGAATTCTGCTTGTAAATGATGAGAAGACCCAGTCAACTGAGTACCTTCGTGTTTATAATGCAATGGAGAAGGCGTCCATTTTATCGTTGCCCTGCGAAAGTATTTGAATCAACCTTTTGGAGGCCACAAGATTAGGTATGAAAGTTCCAGTGTTTGGCTTCACGGACACCAAATCTATAATACAGGGCGTTCGCCGGAAAACGCTACCCTCCCAGTCTGTTGCCGTCGGCAACTTGCTCGGTCAGTGGAGCCAGCAGCTCCCGCCACACGGCACCGTGAATCACCGCACTATTTAACACCTCCGCTGCCCCAAAAGTGCAGTGACGCAGTATAATGGGACCCTTACATTGTTAAGAACGGTTTATTTGCATTGTAGCTAGTTTGTGACTTCAGTCTCTTATTAATCAGTGTTGTGAATAACCGTTTCTTTGCGGTTTGGCTGGTTTCTGGCTTCATACTCTTACTAATCTGTACCGTGTTTGAGTGTGAGTAAAATTATGGTACGTTACAGTTTGCAACAAAGAATATTTCTCTACGATACATATGTGAAGAAGAAGTCGTTTAAAAAGTGTCGCAGTAAATTTCGTCACGAATTTCCTGGCGCTTTACTGCCAGCTAAATCAACAATTCTGCGTCTGGTTAAAAAAGTAAGAGAAACGGGTTCATTTTTTAACAAAAAGAGACTGTCGGTCAACCGTATTCTCACAGAGGAGAAAATTGACGATATCGCTTTTTGACTAGAACAGTCACCCAGCGTGTGTCTCGAAATATGTTCAGAAGATGTGAAATGTGCATTACACAAGAGGGTCAACACTTCCAGCATCTTTTATAAGGTAAGCTAATGAATTACGTCACATTTAAATGCTTAGCACATACAAGTTTATGAAGTTTATGAAGCGTAACTATTATGACATAGTCCGCGGCCGACGGTCGAACAATGCCGGAAGCTGACCGCTCGCTCGCCGGGAGCAGTTTCTTCCTTGTAGCGCTAACAGTGGGTTGCGTTTCCCGGCAAACGCCCTGTACCTCCCTTACTTTTTCTGTGCGGTGATCTGAAAAGATCTGCCATTAAATAATTATGGAACTCATCATACTTCATGCAACATACAGTGGCGTACAATATCTAGAGTATCCTAAAATCTGAGATGTACGAGTATGTGTCTTGGTTGATAGTGGCTCTATTAACCAGTTCACGCAGTTCCTGATGGTTACAGTTCCATTTTCCATCTTTTATGTCACTTCTGGGTTACCACGTTTCCATGGTGACTACACACTATGTGACGAAAAGATCATATTTTGGTTTATTATATTTTCCTGTAGTTCGTCCCTTTAATTTTCTAACTCCCCGAAGAATGTATGAAATTTTATTTCCTAAGAGTCTCTTATCAGACGTTTAATGAATCCACTAAATCAAATCAGACTGTATGAACTTATAGTCGATTCGCATTTGACTCTCACGAAAAATCTTCTACAAAACGTTAGAAACAACTATAGATACATGTTGAGCGTTTTAGTTTTTTGTGTAGACAGCAGTTAATGAAGTTTATGGTTTATGACGATCGGAACTGCCAATTCCACAACAGAGACAGTTATACGAGCTGCCTTCACGAAACATCAAATAAAAAATAAAAAATAAATATGACCTTCGTTCACACATATAACGTTCCGAATAGCCTTCTGGTGAAAAGCTACTCACAGATATTAAAACAAAAGTCAAAGAAATATGTATAATTCGTGATGAAACAGGATATCGATATATTAATTTTTGTGTCTATTAATATTCTTGAGCACGCGAAGATAAGAAATATATTATTACAAGTATTATAAATACATCATTGGTTCACTCATGATCACATGCATTAAAGTTTGTTTAGTAGAGTATCTGATTAAAACATTTAATTTCGGAACTTCAAAACGCATCAAATTCAGAGTAGCTATATGACTTGGTATTGATTTTTAAAGATTAACACCTACTTTGGAGTAACTGGGAGACACTGCATCTTTTGGATCGAGCTGGACACATTGTGTTTACTTCAATTATCCTGCAATTGTGCTACAGTTTCGATGGTTTCCTACGACTCTGTCAAACTTATGTAGAAAGTATCACATTCGTAATTTCAGGGAAAGCTCTCTAAAATTCAGTCTCTCAATCGGATATGCTTCTACTAATTCCAGTTTTCTTAGCCAGAAGGTATTTTCTCTGGCTCGATGATTAGGGCGTTTGTTGGTTTTGATCGCGTAGCTGAAATAGCAGCCAATCTGGTAATGATGCGCCTCAGTACTTTCTTAAAGACATATGCTTCATCTGAATTTCTATCTCATAAGATGCTGATAGAGTGATACTGTTTTTGATTTCGTCAGCTAGTAGCTGCTAAAAAAATACCGGAATTGATGAGATCATATTATTTTAACTTACATAAAATATGTTAGCTTTGATCATATGTGAGAAAAGTCTCTGGAATGTTGAAACTTAAGTATAATTATTAACAAACCGATAATATTAGCAGCTATTTGTTGAAGTGACAATTGAAGCTTCAGTGAATTGTGGTGAAGCCTTTTTGCCTTTACTAGTACTACACCGGTAGAAATTAAAATTTATGTGAGAAAGCTATTCGAAACTGAGATATGGATGTCAAAAAGGAAATTCTAATACGATTCTATCAAAGGCTTTAATCGTTGCACTTCTTTACATCATTAGTCTTATATGAGGCGACGAATCCGAATTAAAATATATTATTAATTACGGAATGTAAAGTTTCACGTTCTAGGAAGGTAATCAAATGTTGGGTTTCGGGGAAAGATGCGGACCAATGCTAAAATCAACGACCAGTAACGTTTCTATAATTCATCAGACACCTTCTAATATTTTCATCTAGAACGTCATTGGTGTACCTAGCAAAACGATCACAGCAGTACGTGCTGGGATACGGTGAGCAATTTCTTTTCGGTTATTGAATTATTATAATATTGTTATTAGATACGTGGCTGTTGGCTTACTATGATTTAAGGTAAGAACAATTAATATTTACTATATAATTTGACTTGCTTCCTTTGGCACAGATACATTTTAATTCACAACCCGAAACGAGGCAGTTCATGTGAAAAGAACATTTAGAGCAAATATCCGAGAGTTACATTTTGCGCGACTGTCTTTTGTGTTACTGAATGAACATTTATTTAGATGAAATTTTAAAAAAAAATAGTTAATAAAATGAAAATAGTGACAGATAAGGAACAAAGTGCCTTCATTATCACGGAGTGTATCACAAGTACCGGAAAGTATGGATCAACATGGATCAACTTCTGTGTATAAGGAAAATTGGGGTACCCTGACGTAAACGATTTGCCGCGCGCATGCGCCTCTGTAGTGGCTATCTTAACCTAACCCGGTAAGTCTGTCGGGTAAAAGAGACCTACACTTTAATGTAGAATCCGATCCACGAAAGCGTCCTGGCGTGCTTCAAACTGGACATAAAACTATGCCAGAGATGGTGAAGTTTAGGCTAAGGAGGACCCTACCTTTTAAAATCTCTGTTGAGACAGGGATTCGAACCTTGGTACTTTCGATCTCCAGTCAGACGATTTAACCACGAAGCCACCAGACTGTTCGATGCAAGTGATGATGAAGACTCGGATAATATTTATCCACATAGTAAGGATGATTAGAAGTCGGTAAATATACCCGATATTGCTCCGTCTAGTGCCCAGTCTTGTTCCTGGTCTGAAGCAAGACAGGATAAGAGAAATGAATTTTCAGACTGTAGCCGGTGGGACGTTTTAAGTAATCTATCTTTCAGAGGTCTGCACGTCAGAAAGCTTTTACAAGAGATATTTTAAACAATAATTTTTAATCCCTATTACACAATCATATTACAAGCACCGACTTGAAAATGTTGGTTACTATAAAAACGTACTTTTATTCCTGATGACTGCATAAAAACGGAAATAGCAGGAAAAATCTTAAAATAACAAGAATAAGATGAAATTCACGAGTTTAGGAGGCGACATCACTGTCATCCGTCAGGTGAACGCTTTCCTACTTGAGACGGCTATCTATTTTGCAACATCATTGTCACACAGATTCCAGAAAATTACATCGACTGGGTTTAAAAATCACGATGTTTGACTGCCAAGACTTGGTTTTGAACCAGGACATATTCTGTCTCCTGATTTTTATCCTAGATACACTTCCAATGAAACGTGTCTGGCATGTTGTTAAGAGTATCATCTGGTCTGGTTATGCAGACATGTGCGATACTATTCGAGCTAAGTAGGGCAGATTATCTGAGGATGTGGTTAAAAACCTGTACGAGTCCTGATGAGTTAGCCTGACCAGATATATTGGAAACAGACTAAATGACAGTGTATGTTGATAGGTACTAATCTTCGATGTGAGTTTAGTGAAAAAATTATAGGTATCTACTTTTAGACTGTCAAGTTAACAGTCCCATTTCTATTATTCTTCCGTGCTGCTAAAGAAGGTATCAACATCTCAACAAAATTAAGACAATAATCAGGGAATAAAGAATCTTTTGTCACCTACTCTGTTAAAAAAAGTGCGAACATATCTGTAATTCGTTTAATTTAAGTTACTGCCGTTACTTGAAATTGTATAAATTATCATCGTCCTGTTAATCAACTTTACGTATTCATTTAGCTACCATGCAACGAGAGTGTTGTTTTTCTTGTAACTTCAGCATTGACTTGTTTATCAGGTAACGAATATATTTCTACCAAAATGCAGTCAATGAGTATTTATTATTGGTTCTTACAGTTTCGATTATTCACATGCTTCCCGTTAATTTCATTAAGTTAAATAAATATCGAAGTAACGTTGGTTCGTCAGTCTAGCGATGGGGATATTGAGTTCCAATTTTATGTATATTTATTAGGTTCCGTTTGTGGATAAGGAACTTTAATAATTTCCTTTAAGGTTGTAATACAAATTTGTCATTTTTCTATTGTTACTAAGCGTGTCGTCAGTGTGGGATTGTTATGTAGTTATTTCCAGTTATTTATATGTTTGCCGAAAGGCTGCAATATGGTTGTTGGATTAACTGCCGTATCTCCACATCATTCGGCCATGAATGGCTACAAACATATGTTGGCGTAAGAACTATATCTTGTCACAGTCTTCCAGTTTCGTTAGGAAAGGTGAGAATATTTTTTAGCCCGCCCTTTGCAGCAGCTCAAGTCTTGTTATAAATCGGTATATTTCCTGTGCTTTGTTTTTTGGTAATTATTCGTTGATCATAAGTAACGACAATTTAAATAAAAGATGGTTAGCTCATTATTAAATACGTATTTACTTATTAAATTACGGTAGGTTGAGAAGCAAGATACCTGATGAAAACGATCAATTTATGGCATCACTTGTGTGTTGTTGGAGAGAATAAAAAACAGCATTTACTGAAAGTAAATGTAATGGTATGACCCTGCATGGCCATAAAAATTAAGGAGTGGATAACATACGAACCAAACGACTGTCGCAGCTATAAGTTATTGGTGGCGTGCTAGGTAAAACGTTCAATGCCAGTGTACCACATCATCTCATGTTAGAGTTAGTATTCTTTGATGAAGAGCTAGCAAAAAAGAAATGCTCGTAAGGTTAAAAGAGCGGTGTGAATGACGAATTAGGAAGTGATGAAGCGTTTGATAGAGTAGGAAGTGTTGGTCGTAAGAAGACGACTAGGAAGTCTAAAGAAATTGGAGGGCTCAGTGTGAATGATACTGTAGGTGACTGAATACCTTGCAGCAGAGACAGGAAGTTCCAAAAGCCAATTAAAGCACAAATATTTGTAGGTTTTTTATGGAATAACATTGGTGCCTGTGGTAATATTTTAAAGCGATAATAAAAATAAATTGTTAAATAACTATTAATATTTAAAGCTCTAATTTAAGAACATTTTCATGTGAATTACGCAGCTTGAATATTACGAAGTACAGAGAGGAGGAGGCGAGTTGTTTCCCGCACAGTTTGAGCCAGTTTCATAAGCAATTATCTATTAGTCAGTCGCGCCTGACTGTATGAATACATACTCGTATCTGATTCTTAAAAACTCTCCGACTTGAGCTTGTGCTATATACTCTGCTGTTTTACATTCATTTTCTATTATCCTGTCTAGGGTGTTACAATTAACAGAAAAGTCACAATAATTAACTTTGATGATCTCGTAATCGCACATTTTGTAATTTGGTTTAGAGTGTTTTAACCTCAGTCTGATTAGTAGTCCAAATATTAAGTACAGGAATCCGGATTTCCCGCCCAGGCCCACAATCGTTACCGAATGTAAAAATTGACCAAAATATCGCTTTCTTATGTCAAATATCAATTTCCTTAGAAAGATGTTAATGCTACATTCATATTGCGTATCTCAAATGTAGGAGACTCATTGTTATAGACTACTGTCATGTATGTTGTTGATGTAAAAATTTGGATTGCATCGCTTATAAAAAGTTGTTCTTGTATTACATTGCAATCCGTTGGCTGCACTAGAATCTTAAAACTGAATCAAGGTATTAATTACGGTATATAAGTCTCCACTCTTACTGACCAATGAGGACGTCAATCCAAGTGACGCAAGTAATACATATAATTTTTATATGGTATTAGGTTTGTGTGTTCGCTATCACATACATCAATCGTTTTGTATGTAAAAGTAGCAATTTATGACCAGCAAGTTTTAGGTGAATTCTATTTGTCCTTGACCCCACGGTTAAAAGAGAGCATAAGATCTAAGGTGTAAACCAAATCGTGAAGATAACTAGCGTACTCTCCGTAAATAAAGCAGAGTTGTACCAGAAACGAAAAGATTGAAGTGACGGAATTTGTACTTTAATCTACCAACCTCACAAAGTGAGTCTGAATGCTTGGCGTGGCATATCTCAGGACAACTATCAAGATGTTTAGTCATCGTTACCATTCCGTAACCGGTGGCTGCCACCATGAAAAATTTGTGGAGATAAAAGCTGGATAGATCTGGTCGTTGTTTATGTAGGTCTGTTAGCAATTGAAGCAGATTCCCTGATTTTATTAAATCATTTTTCGCGCATGGTTATATATCGTACTATAACGTACCATCAAGCATGCATTCTCAGAGTGCTCTCAGTTATTATTTTTTCCAAATATAGTTTCTACTGATATTTATAAGGAGTAAAACCTTTTGTATGATCACATGATTCTTAGTACCAAAGATACATTCTAAAGCACGACATGCAAAAAGTTTTTCGCCTGTAACGGCCACTTTGATGTAAGAGGGGAAACCCTGGCGGCCAAGGCGTGCACTCTGCATCCAGAAACAACCCTTCGGAGGCCATCAGAGTGACGTAGATAGGACAGACGGAGAGAGAGCAGCCCACGTCCAACCCAATCTCCAGCCAGCAAAGTGCTCTGCAACATCCAGCCCCAACGGAAACGTCTTGATACACTGCTGGTTCACTCGATCTACAAGATCTGTGTAATATGCCCACTATAACATTGGTTGCACGTAAACCCCTTCAAAGTCGATTCAACTAGTTTTCAAGGTTATTCCAGATTATCTGGAAATAAATCTCGAAACGTGAATCAGATTTTAACTCAGACCCCAAACTTTAAAAATGTGAAAACCTATACAGAATCTTTCCGCGGGATGCTGGAGCAAACAGTACATTCTAGTAACAGATTTATATGTGCAGAATGTATTAATGCGTATGCGGTACATGTTTCGATTTTTGAGCAGTAACATTATCGGATGTTGTGATTAGGTTGAAATGTAACCTGGACCAAAATGAGAACAGAAATTACGCGTCATAGCATCCAACCCACACATTTCTGCTAACTGTGTGGGTAATCGACGTTTATTATCAACAGAAAATGGCTGGTGAGAATTTGATGAAACGTTCCTCACAGGGTGACTGCAAACTGTGTGCATGTAAATCAAACCCAACTCTACCAGGCAACGCTAGGTACTCTGCTGGTTCGAAATAATGTAGAAAATCTGAAGCTTGTCCCATTCCCGAGCCGACGGGTGCGCACCGGTATGCATTGTTTAAGGAATGAGCCAAGCTTTCTGCTGTGAGAGTCAAAAGGAGGTCAGTCTTAGTTCTCTTGCAAGTATTCCTTAGAAATTTTGAAGGAAAATCAGGTGTAACAAACATCTACATCTACATACATACTCTGCAATTCACAAAATTGTGGGTGGCAGAGGGTGCTCAGCACCAAACCTAATCACTTTGTTGTGGATTCCAATCCCTAATGGTACGAGGAAAAAAAGAATTCATATAAGAATCAGTGCGGCACCTTATTTCTCTAACTTTATCTTTCCTGTCATTCCGACCCAAATTGGTTGGTGGAAGAAGTATTTCACTACACTCGTAAGTGAAAGTGGGAGCACGCATGTTTACCAATACTCGTAAGTTTATACGAAACGTGCGTCGTCTATCTACCAGAGACTCCCAGCCTAGTCTACTAATGAGTTTTGTGACGCTTTCATAAGGGCTGTAGCAAGCGATCACGAATCGAACGGGTTATTAAAAGAAACAGTGTCAAAAAAGTGATGAGAAATGACTTACTATAACTACTGTACAATGTTTACAATCACCTTCAGGCAATGGGTGCAATATTTAGAATTGGTAGAAAAGCAGTCCGAAAATTCTCTCCGGTGCTCGTTATAAAAGAGAAGACTGACATCCACTTGAAATGATCCAAATAAGTAACCTATTTAACTAATTAAGCAGTTAAGCGAGTATTGAATACTACTAATCAGTATGTTTGCAACTAGTTAGGAGTATTATTCGTGTTCTTGCAGCCGCGTCCACGAGCTGATGCCGATATGTCACTTAACTGTTCCACAAGCCTGAGCACATATTATTTTTAGATAGCTCTTCACTTTTCAAATCAGGAATGTATGGCTTTAAGCAATCATGAGACTGATCGATTCTGTTAATCTGTAGTTGAACATTAAATCGTTTTAATTCTGATTACACTCACAGACTTGCTAAAATCGTGCTACTCCGAGATACCAACGGATGCCCATTAGCTCAAATAACGTCATAACTGGTTGAATAGTTGCCATATTTCTTGCTTGAGAGTAAATGGATGAAAAAATTATACATTTCATACTCAATTGTCCCGAAATTAGTCAGCAAACATTTTAACATGCCCTTGAATCTACTTATTACTCAGTGGAGACAAGGTTTCACACCATAGCCGACGAATAATCTGGAACTGCTGTACATATACTTCAAGAAGATATGTACAAAATATGAGTATGTCTGTTTAAAAAATAAAAAGAAACCCGGAGACAAGTGAAAAGAAGGAAAGGAATTTATCGCAATTTGACAAGTAACTGAGTGCATTCATACTTGATGAAGACTTTTCGTTATATAACTCTGTAATGATTAAAAAGTACAGTGCCATTAGGCACTAAGTGATCCCACGGTATATGTGAATATTGCCGATGCGTCGTGTCAACGAACAGAAACGTGACGGAACCAAAGCGTCCAGATTTACATGCACCTTGGGGGGTGCTGACAACGTCCTACTCAACTTGGACATTAAGCGGATTTATAACCCCCATAAATAACTGAGACCCGCTTTCTATTTTCGCACGTTTCGGAAAGTTCCCGCCGAAAACTTTCGCAGACTAGCAAAAATAAACCTTAGTGACGTATCGTAGTAAATGAGTGCTTTATGAGAGTAGGGGAAGACGATCCAGCCAATAGAGAAGCCGCCTCAATTTATTGCCGTGTTGGTGTTTTTTCTTGTCTGTTCTGGGGCCAATGTGGCGCTGGTCCTTTGGCGCGGATTGCGGTGATTCGCCAAGAGCCGGACGCGACATCGCATTACGACAAGTACAGAGTCTTGCTCGGAGGAGAAGAACGGACGACGACACTCTGGTTCAGATCTTCATAGAGTACAGCCGAAGTGACCTTCAACGACGCCGGAGCTGGGGACACTGCTATCACGCGGTGCGGTCGAGAAAGCTGGACGACCCCATGTGGCGCTGGTCTTGCCTGGTCGCTGACCTGGGCTGTGAACAATGGTAAAAGCTACGACCCGGGCGGAAACTCATGCAATCGTTCCACCCAGTAATGACCCTGAGATTTTGCTCTAGCTGTTTGATATTCAATGATATGTAATTGTTAACCTCAGAATAAAAACAAAATTCATGTTTGCCTAATTTCACAATAATAAATTGTACACCCAATTTTCAGTTTTCCTATTCATTACAATAATATGTCATGTGATAAGCTGAAGATTAAGTATGACTTTTGATATTCCAAATTGATAATTTTGTTAATGATAAAACAGTGTGACACAAATATAAACGTCCCCAAGGTAGACGTTAGCGTTACACTCTGTAAATGTATCTTTGAAATAACACATATTGGTCACTTATAGGACTTATTATCTCGAATACGAAGAAGAAAATCGTAAATTTGCGTGGCTTATGGAATCAAATATTTACGCTTTTGAACTATTTTTACCCCATCAGTACAAATTGTCGACGTTGAGGTATTTTAAGGTGGAAGAAGATGGTAGCAAGAACGGGAAAGTATTCGGCCATGGCCTTTTGAAGTAACGTTGCAGCATAAAGTATCTCGAAATCAAGGGAAAACCGAAATCTGGATGGCTGGTAGGAGAGTTCTCGAATTTGGGCAAGAATGTTACCACTCACCCACCGAAACTGATTGGAGTTACAGAGAAGTATCAATTTCTGTTAGTGAGTTTTGGACTATGGTATCTTGGAATTAAATGCAACCATTGGCTCACGTCACAGACGCCTCTGGGTGGCACAGGTAGCTGTGGTGTGTGGGGCTGTCTCGCAGCGTGGTGTTTGGAGCTGCGTCTCCCTCGCCGCTGCGCCTGCGCGTGGGCCGCCTGCCGCCGTGAATGGGCGCCTGAGGTGCTGGCAACCCGCCCGCCCACTCGGCAGTGCCGGCGAGACTCCTACGCGGCCCGCCTCGCCTCGCCTCGCCTCGCCTCGCACCGCACGGCGTCGCACCGCCACACGCGTGAGTACACCACTAGCTCGGCGCAGCGAACAGACCAGCGCGCGGTCTTAACAATTACCTCTCTCGACCATAATGTTCCGTTTCTTAGCAAGAGTTAAATGGAACAAATATTTCCCTCTTTTGAGATAAGACTCAATTTTATTCTTTTTTGAGGCACTGGACCTACTAAAGAGTTTCTTGTTAATGGAGTTAAAGCAAGAAACTATAAAACGTTTCTAAGTGTAAATGATTTTAAGTCCTTCTATTTGTTTCAGCGTTTTTCGTTATTTGATTACACTTTCAGGACATTTCTCAACACTGCTGGGAAGTAACTTGAAAAGAAACCTGAAAATTATTTTTAATAAACTGAACTCAACGAGTACATTTTAAGTATTTCAAACTTCCCAGTAATTTAATAATTCTAGTATGAATCCTTCTATCTACTAAAAATTCTGATAACTGTTTCTTTTTAGTTCCAGTAACTTTTGATATAGATGTCACGGCTATACTTTGCAACTGAATTCACAAAACTCTGTTATAGTGAAACACCACAAATGCAAAAAAAAAATTGGTTTGTTTGAGATAAGGTTACAACTGTATTACCGCAATTTTATTGATGGTGAGCAATTACCATAATCTGATCCTGTAACATTTACCAGTTGCGGTAGTGAATTCGAGATATTTCCTTAAATTAACAGAATTTGGAGTGAATTTTGTTCTCAGTACCACAGCATAGTATCTTTTCTTTTTAATAATTTTCTTTTCTATATCAGTAGCACTGAGGTGTATAAAATACCTATCTGATGGGGAGGGTGTGAGGTACTCTGGTTGCACCTCGCGACGTGTAGCTTAGAGACACTGCGGAGAGTCTTGTTTGGTGTGTGAAAGCTGTGCGCTGCAGGGTCCCGTATGGCGGTGTCGTACGCGGTGCACAGTTGTAGGGCTGCCGCCGACTTCCTGGCAGAAGCCACCTTCCGTCCACTGTACAGCGCTGCTGGGTGGTTAGCATACGTCTACTGTAGAATAGTCACACCTAATTAAATCAAATAACCCAACAAATGTCTGAGTGTCTGATTCATTACAGCGTGCTGAAATAGAAAAGTTTTTCCGAAACGTCCTTAAAACCAACGAACTTAAGGTCATACTCTAAAAACAGTTGTCATATACTTCTCGGCTGACGATATATGTTATGATTCCACTCCTGTTAAATGTTGTTCGAACAGTATTCGTCATATAGATTTTCATCGTGCACATCACCAGGTCGTAGTTGGTGAGATATCACGTAAATTTCAGTTACCTTCCTCAGTTTGAGGTCTTACATTCGTCGCCATTCGAGGTCAGAATTGCAGTTTAACAAGTCTGTCGTTTACGGAAAACTCAGAGCATGTGATGTTTTGTGTTCAACCACCATGATGTCATCTAAAAGGCTATCACCAGCGAATTTATGAAAATTTCCTAAGTACTGATTATTTTAGATGCTACGCTTCTACGTGCAGATAGACGAAAGGACATATTTTACCTAAGCACTGAAGCATATTAAAAATTCATTTGTACACAGGCATTATGAAATTTTGTTACGATTCTCCTCGGTAAATGACATATTTTTGCAGTGGTTAATAAGTACTGGCGTTTGAACTAAAGAGGGAATATTTCAGAGACTTACTTTTATTGTTTCTTACCTTTGTTTAGCACTTTACTTATTGTTTTGTATCGTAAGGTCACTAAAAAGTATATCACATATATTCTTTATCGATAGTAAACAGAAACAGTGGTAATACTGAATGTCAGACACACGAATATTCCTTGTAAATATACTTTAGAGTGAAATTAGTTAATTATAGAAAGTTTAATAACACAAAAAACAAACAAACTATAAAATTGGAGGCAGAGTTGTTATTAACAAGGAAGTGATGACATGTCTCTTACATCATTGTTTTCATGACTCATATCTGAATAATAGGAACTGAATACCAGTCGCTAGCTATTTAAAGCCAAAGGTAATCGCTAAGTCTAGTGAACGCAGACCATTGACTAATGCCTATAGGCACTATAGCTTTAAGTTCACTAATTGCACAGTACGCCGAAATATTAATTTTTGATCATGGGCCGTTTAATCAGTGTGCCAACTTTCTAGCTCTTAATCGGATTTCTTATGCCTTTAACTTGTTAGTAATTAGTCCATACAAATAGTAATAGCCATAAGAGAGGATCTTCTGAAAATTGTCTACGTTTGTTTTAACGTTCGGTTAGTTTATGGAGTATTCATATTTTAATTGGAAGGTAGGGTGTCACAGCATTCAGCTGTTTGTTGCTCCGAAATTGCGCAAGATGCTGATCAGTAAGTCTCATCGACGGTATTGTTCGATTAGGTAGAAGTCGTATCTATTATCATTTGAAGTCGGATACCTGTGAAATATTGTTACATATAGAGTCTCGTCTATTATGGAAATGTTTCAATATTAACAAATAAAAATATACTCAAGATAATTACCTTAATATCACTATCAAGTGGTCGCCAAGCACCACAAGACAAAATATCACGCAAAAAAAAAAAAAAACAATGGACGCTACGCATTAACCACCCTGCGTACTGAGACTGAGAATTGAAATATTTAACCATTTTCTCTCGCCATTTTTAATGTTCAGTGAAAATATGAACGTGTTTGCCTACGCATGTTTTTTTGTAGCACAAATACCTGTAAAACCTGTTCATACTAATTTACCTTGTGTGGTCGGTGAGTGATTTGTGGCCTCACATTCGGGAGGACGCAGGTTCGAATAATTCTCCAACCATCCTGATTTCGAGTTTCCATGGTTATCGTGGAAAACACTCCAGGCAAAATGGTGGGATGTTTCCTTATAAAATTTTATGGTCGAGTTCTTTCCCGTTCGTTTGATGCCTGGCATTTCCAGCCACTAATGACGTTGACATCAACCAAAAAAAAACAACAAAAAAAGACTGTAATTTAAGTGTAGCTGCTTGCTCCATTAGTGTTGACTTCACGCTCAGGTACAGCTAGGTAGAATCTGTTTGTGATGCCAGACACCTCATTATGCAAGCTATGGCTTAATCTTCGGGTTATCACTGGTAGTTGTTGTGTAACAGTTTTTCAAAACGGCTTTCGTAACTGCCATTTTTCAAGAACAGATGGCAGGGACGTACTAACGTCAAAATCAAGTGACATATTTTCAGTTTGCTTTAAGATTTGGTTAGTTTTTAACAGAGTTTCATATTATCTACCTAACATACATATGAAACGTACTTAAAATTTGGTTTCTTTCCTTTTGCACGTGTCTAGCAGGTTACACAAAATTTTAGTATATCCCTCGCAATCGGCACATCTCGTAACTACAAAATTTCTGACTTTTTAAACCGTGAACTCAAACCGTTATGTTTCTTAATAGCACCTAGTGAAATTGAAATCAAAGATCACGACGCACAATACTTTTTTTTTAAAAAAAATGTTTTCTTAATCTATGGCATGCGTTCATTTTTTTGAAGTCATTAGAGTCGGATAATGACTAGGGGCAAAGAACGGAAAAGAATTCGTCAAAGGCCTTTTGAAGTAAGCATCCCGACATTCAGCTGGAGTGATTTGGGTAAACCATGGAAAACCCAAATGTGGATGCCTGGACGGGGATTCAAACCTGCGTCCTCCCGTTGATCAATCACCCACCACGCTCGCTAAAGGCATGCGACTGCCGGCGAATCATGTAATCTTCGTGTTATTGTGATTTGTGGTGTACTGTTTGTAACAAATGTAGTAAGTGAAGTGGAAACAAATGGTCAGCCAAGCATTAAATTTTGTTATTACTTCGATCCGTTCCACGAGTATAAATTTAACGATTCGGTTGCTGGCACGGTTAATTCCCTGAAGTGTCTGGGTGTAATAGTACAGAGCATCTTGAAATAGGACTTGCACATAACTTCCGTCGTAGGGAAAGCTTATTATAGATTATGAGTCATAGGTCGTATTTTGAGAAATTTTAATGCTCATGTAAAGGTTATAGCGTACAAAACGCTAGTGCCTCCACATTTGGATTGTGGTGTTTGAGATCTGTATCGCAAGGTATTGATTGAAACGTCGTAGAGGTTACATAGGAGAGCCGCTCGATTCATTAGTGCTAGTTACAGTCCTGACGAAAGTTTCACCGAACTGATACACAAATTGGGCTGGGATTGTTTAGCAGACAGACGACGTCATTTCAGTTTGAATTTATTGGAGAATATGCGAAATTCTTTAATTTACGAATGCAATGAAATACTTCTTCCGCCAACCTTTTTAGGACGCAATGACAGGAGGGATAAGATTAGAGAAATCAGTTGCCGTACTGATGCTTTTATGTATTCATTCTTTCCTCGTTCTGTTCGGGATTGGAATGCACAGAATTAGGATTGGTGCTTAGCACCCTCTGCCACCCACAATATTTGCGACTTGCAGAGAATAGTTGTAGATGTAGATCGGAGCGCGGGAATTTTAATTTGATTTTTTTTGTTTATTTTTGTTTATGGATTTACGCCTCGTCGATGTCGAGGTCATTAGAGGTGGTATGGGACTGCGGAGAAGGAACGGGTGGGAATTCGTTCATGGCCTTTTTGAAAGAAGTATCCCTAAATTCGCCTGGAGTGATATGGGGAAACCATGAAAAACCAAAATCTGGATGCCCGGACGGGGATTCGAACCGGCGTCCTCCCGAATGCGATGCCAAATTTTAGTTTGAACCTAGTGCAGTTGCACCCCTCCTGTGTGAAATGGCGGGGCTTAGAAACGATCCGAAAAACTACTGGTTGTGTCACTCAAGCAAAGAAGACAAGTACAGAAGTCTGCCCTCCATAAACCTAATAACACAGAGTGAATTGGTAATGAACAAGTACCAGTGAGGCCAGAACATCACTCAGCGTTTGTGGACCGCAACAAGAACGAGTGCTGGAGACTCTTTATTCATTTAATCTTCTTTGTCTTCCAGCCGTCGTCTGCGCTTGGTTACGATAAGCAAATTTTATTGAGAGTCGGGCAGCCAGCAGTTAAGCGTTAGTTCCCTCAGACTGGCAATATAAATGTAAATCGCGAGCCGCCCGCGGCCGGTGGTAATTTGCAGCAGCGGTGTCTCGGCCGTATTAAGGCTCGTCTGAAGGATTAGCCAGTCTCCGTGATTGCTAGCAATTAGTGGGTCTCGCGACGGCGTAAGGCGGTGCACTTCCCACCTCACTTCTCAGCGACCACCTACCAGTTTGCGCCATACTTAAGACAGAGGTACTCCGTGGTGACATACAAATCACTTCTCGCCGATTACTCAGCTCTGTGCCTCGTTGATGACTTTGCGATGCAAAAAAATGTAGAGTGTATATGTTGAAACTCCTCATACTGTTATTGCGTTTTTACAGAGCGAATATTCAATTTACGGATAAAAGCGTAAACGGGAAATGATTGTTAAAAACAAAATAAAATTATCATTATCGTCGCCCAGATATTTACCTTACTTATACTAGCTATTGGTTCCCTGCGTAGTAGAGAAAATCATATTTAAAGTTAAAATTTGTAGAGGGCAAATGTAGGTGGGTGCAGGAAAAGTGGAAGATGGGTGCTTTGGGAAATTGCCACCGGAGCGTATGCTCCATTGCAATTAAAAAAAATGATGGTACAACTTTAAAATGTTAGGTTTCTGTTGTTCGTAACTAAAATCTTAGAGAAAATGCGAAAGCTGCATTTCCAGATCTCCGCCTTCTACATAGTCCTGTTTAGTGTTCCGTATCCAAAGAGAAACCGACCCTTATTGATGTCAGTACTGTCTATCCGACTGTCACAAGCCTTTGAGTACTTGACCAAAATATGTTACCGACGTCAAATTTGAACGCATTATGTGTTTCCTTGAATCAAAATCCAATGAAGTATTTTTTTTATTATCATTTACTAGAAGCGTTTTATAGATGTGGTGTGGATGTATCTTTTTGTTTTCAACATCAGCATGTGGAACATAGATTACTAGAATTTGACAAGTAGACGACGGTTTGATTTTTTAATTATTTTCGTTCAGAAATAAAAACGTGAGTGCCTATCAATAGTTGCTAGAAACACTGATACATAGAAACTTAAAATTCTCCAATACTTACAATATCTTTAAATTAAACCTTCAACGCTTACTAGAACTAAATTTATATCGCAAGTAATCCTAATATTGTTGTACAACTGATGTTGCTCAAACATCTACCGCGTGTAGATGGTCAAACAAAATTAAGCTTTTTAAAACATGTGTTTTGAATTCTGGGCCTAAGGAGCATAACTACTTTGTTTAAATTAATTGTTCTGAGCTAAAAATGACATTTTAAGATTCTTTCTGTTGCTAAGAGATGATGTAAATGCATTTAAACAATGAATCAACTCCAAAGAAGAAGGGAACTATATGAAAAAATATTGATTCCAGTTTCAAACCATCATAAGCAAGAAGCTCTTCTGTAATTGTTGATTTTCTTGTGCAACAGATTTCACGCTTCCGTGAAAAGGATGAGAATTATGATCGGTGATTTCAGCTGACCTTTAAAAACATTTTCTGTGTAAAACCGTATTCTAATATTACAAAGTATTTATACTCCATCAGCCTAGTATTTGAAATACGTCTTTGAAAAGGCATGATTTTGTTTGACCACCTGCATCCGGAAGAATTTTGAGCAATGGCGATTGGGCAATAATATTCAATGCGCCTTAGCTTTCACTTGTGCTTACAGAAAAATATCCAAACTAGATCATAGTTCGGAGCATGATTGTCTATTTCATGTTATTGTTTAACTCTTCTAATAACGACTGCCAAACGACTCTGATCAAGGTCTACCATATGTGCAGAAATGTAATAGACACACGGCTAACGGAAATTAGATTACTCCTGTTTAGTTATAAATATCGTAAAAACATTAATGAGACTGAAAATTCCAAAGGAACTATTTTATTTTGTGCAAATTTCACGTTTTGGCTAAGTACAGGTCAACTTTTTATTTTACTTGTATATTTTCAAAACAAAACAAAAAATACGTATTGGAAATGAATTTGGTTGTGTCCATTAATGTCAGGAAAATTATCTTGGTGTATCTAGTATAGGAACAAAATTTCTTGAAGTCAAGGATGCAGTAATAATTACGATCGGCACAAACTGTAACGACGTTCCATGACTTCAATATCAGCTGATCATCATGGTTACCTTTCATAGCATATAGGAAAGAGTTTTGTGGATGCATTTATTTGCATTGTGTAATCTCCGTCCAGTTGTTCACGCATAAATCTACCGTTATGTCTACCAGCGCTATCCTGAAACGTCACTCCATCTTTCGATACGACAGTATCGCTTTCAGTTATGTTGATTCATCAACAACCCTCTCAAACTAAAGTCTAAATTTGTTACCACGATCCTTCTGACAGATTTGTCTCGTTTAGTCTGCATAGCAATTATTTATATTATTTTTAATGGGGCAGTTTTTCCGATGCGTATCTCAGTTAGTATTATTATGTATAATTTTGTGTGTTAAACTCATTTCCTTGTTCATGTTATAAGTGAGAGTGAAATCAATGGCAATAGCGAACTTGGCGTCGGACCATTCAGCGATGTGAAACAGACGAATTATGAAAATTTGTTACGACACTTGGGTCTCTAACCACCTCTCTCTCTTTAGAGAGCCGAACTCAGTTCCATGCACTGGTGACTACGACAACTACGCACGCTCTTAGACTAAGGCAGTCAGTAAGTGTGAATGATACTTAGCTTTTGTGTGCAACTTCATAGACGTGGCCCATAGAAACACTCTGTCGTTTTTCAGTCACATTGCACAGGTAGGCATCATGATCTCAACAATTTACTGCATATTAAATCTTCTATGAAAATCGAGAAATTCGATATCAATTTAACTTGTCGGCTTCGCTACACTAAGCCATGTATTGAGTTTACGAGATGAATATCGTGTAGGTATAGAAAGAAACAACAGATAGCATCAGTTAGGATAGAGTTGTCATTTTTAGTTTCGATTAGATGTTGATTTTGTGTTCCATCCTAGAAGAGGTAACGCAGTTTACATAAATTATTATACCAGATTACCGCTATTAACTAACGTTCAGAACAGTTTTAATTTCCTGCTTCGATGATAGGTGATCTAGCGTCATTAGACTCACTTCAGATATTAAGTCAAACCACATCAAAGTATGTTCAGTGGTTTTTCGATGTTACCGAAAGCAACTTACACAGCTATGTTAGAAATTTAATGTAGAAGTTTGGATAGCAGGCCTTGTCTTCGGAAAATAGGGTACGCTACGTCCATTACTCCACGCGCTTAGCTTTAAGATTACAAGAAGGCTGATAAGGATAATGCTTGATTCTTTCTCCGACTGCTTTGGTAAGCAGCAATAAAAAAAATTCTTGTGTTGAACGTTGCTGTTGTAAATTTCAGTTTTGAATCTGCTATCTACTATTTTATGTTTTTAGCTATTGTGTCTAGTCACAATTTAACCACGTTTTTAATTAGTCAAAAATTTGGTAAAAGATTCATTTTTTACAGATAGTCCAATCAATAAATTAAGAGACACTACTCCCTTTACAAACATATTTGCCTTTTCACTGTATTAAATGTAAGTTTATTTATTTATTTTTTAATTAAATCTAACTGTTAAGCAAAACAACACATACTCTGAACTTTAAAAAAAAAAAAAATCGTGAATAATTCTGCAAATAGAAAATTACGTATCTATTAGTAAGAGAGAAAAATAAAAGATTCAATGTTTTGCGCATCAGAACCTTACTGAGTACGTGCTATTCGACTAAAAAAAAACACAAGGAGAGCGAGAATAAATTCATCTGGAATACTGTTATTCATGCGTCACTTTTTAGCCGTGTGAAGTGTCACTTGTTACTTTCTTTCTTTCGGGACAGCAAACACTACGTTTCGCCCGTCCAGCAGTGTTTATTATTAAAGTGTGCCTCCCACAGGAAGGTCCCCGTCCCAACGCGTAGACAATGCCGGAACAGGAATGCGATTAAAAAATTTATGAATATGAATGAGCGTATTAAAGCACATGGGGAAAAAATTGAGGATGCAGAGAGAGAAGTATAGAAAGAAGAGAAGCACGATTCTGTTGCTTTTTTGCGCGCGAGTGCCGGCGGTGACGTGGCCGTTTATCACGCGGCGTGTTATTCGAATTAAAAGTCGCCGGGCGTAATGCGCGCGTTATCGTTCGGCTGCCGCCCGGTCGCCCATAACTCATGTCGCCTGCCGCACGCGCCGAGTCTTCCAAAGTTAAATCCCGTCAACGAACCGTGTCTTCAGAATAAACTGCAGGTAATTTACGTTCCTTGTCCAGACTGCAGCCGGAATACATAAACCGATTTGGCTCCGAAGAGTATCTACGCCGAAACAAAAAGTTACGGTGTTAAAAAGAAAAAAACTTCCGTCATTGTTGTTAATGGGGGATAGATTAAGCCACACGTATAAACACCTAGGATGGCTAATTCTCAGTTAACGTCCCAAACTGGCTTTCTGCAGGAAAAAAGTTCAATCTTCATCCCCCATTTTTGCCTAAGTCTTTACGCCACGTCAACTTCGAGATCATTAGAAGCAAGCAAGGACTGGGAGCAAAGTACAGGAAGGAATTCGGTCATCGTCTTTTGATGGAAGAGCGCAAAACTTTACCGCTAACTCACCACGCTCGCTTTTCATCTCCGCTAGCAATATTTCGGTCTTCCATGGGTTCTCTAAATCACCCCATGACAATGCCGGTGTGAATCTATCGAAATGATGTGACCGAGTTCTTCTCTGCTACTTCTCCCCAATCCTCTGTCGTCTCAAAAGTGTTCAGCTAGTTATTATTAAAAAGAACAGGATTTCAAAATACGATAATTAGAGGTGCATTGCATGAAGATGGACACTGAAAAAGTGGGAAGTCAGTAGGATACAAGCAACCGAGATGAAAGTTCTAAGAGGCACAGCGCGTGTTAATAGAATGGACAAGTTAGGGAACAAAACGATTAGACACACAGTAAAAGAGGAACTCTTACAGGAAATGATAGAAAACGCAGGACTAGGATGGTAAGGGCATTTAGATGGAATTGAGGAGCAAAGAATTCCAAGATAAATCCATTAAATGAAGATGAAGTCCAGAGGAAGACCAAGGAAAGGAATGCTAAGAGGAGTGAAGAAGGAGAGGATTCAACCAATGTTGTGGCAAATAGGTAGTGGGAATAATGTAGAAAATGGTTAGGCTTGTGCACAAAGCAGACTTAGCCAGTAGCTGGAATCTGGTACATGAATTGTTGGATAGTCAAAGGAATGTAGTGCATACTTGCCGTACTTTCTTAATGTAAGATGCAACGCAAAAATAACTTACCGGTCATCTGCAGGTAGTGGTTTCTGTAGTAGGTTGAAATATAGTAATTACGTTTTCTAAGATCCCATGAGGATGACAGGTTTCGAGAATGAGGAACAGTACCTCGTGACCTTCTTAACAGAATTATGAGTTATTAGTTATGAATAAGTTACTTCCCGTCCAGAAATCGCACATAATTCATTCTCTTATTTACAAAAGACATATCATCAATCGTTAATATAAGGATTTTTCAAGAAAATTTCCAAATATAGTTTGTCAATTGGTACAGTTGCCCATGGTTTCCATGAAATTATATTACAACAACAGCTGGTTGTTTCTTCTTCGCGTAGTAATAAAAAAGCAGGTTTTATTCTCTTCATGTACCGGATTACAAGAAGAAAGCTATTCCACAAAGTAAACTAGACTCTAAAGCCGGAATACGTACAGTTTTATTTTAAAGTCGTTACATTGTAGTAGGTTTTTATTTTTTTACTAGCTGTTACCCGCGACTTCGTACGCGTGGACTTGGAGTTTCATTGCCAGAATTGGATATAGAAAACTGTTAGTAACGTAATATTTGTCCCAAACAACACCGAGTCGACATAATATGATGGAAAGCCATCATTATATCATCCTATCGTCTAATCTGTCTCATGAAGAGAATCAGTTTACAACATATTTAAAAACAGAAAAGTAAGCGAAGGTGCGGGGATGTGTGTGTGTGTGTGTGGGCGGGAGGGGGGGGGGGGGGGGTTAACTGATGGCAGCTTTATTTCAGCTTGGTCTTTTCTTCTTTCTTCAACATGAGCATCTGAATCTTATAATCTAATAGCAGCACATTGTCTTCTAGACCTGCACCTTAGGCCAGGTTTACGTTCGTAAGGCATGTCAAAAAGGAAGAAACTTTTATACAGACACAAATGAATAGTACAGTGCAGAGCAAATTGACTTCTATACTAAATAATAAGTTTTGTTTCTTATCGAAATTTATTAACAAATCAAACACTAACAGACTTCGCGACTGAGCAACCAACGTAACATTACAGACTAACACACGAATCTGTCTGTCTTTCTTCATTCGGTAAGTTCTTAAAATTTAGTGACTAAAACTGTTATTCATACCGAAAAAATGTCCTGTGTCCTTCCTACACTATTTCATTGTTAAATTCCATCAATATTCATATAGCCATTTAGTCGTCAAAACGTAACATAAAGACAGAGACTTACTTCCACATTTATAATATGATAGCTGGTACCCACGACTTCGCTCGTGATTGTAAAGAATTCATATTGACAGCTGTAGACATCTAACCACCATAGCGCACGATGGGAGACTCGATACTATTACCACACACAAATACCAGTCATCTGCGCTATGTAGTTCCGGCAAAAAGTAAAATTTACGGATGCACACAAGTCTTTGGATGAAATACGAAAATATTCATGATCGACCAATTTCAAACACCATATCTCACACACTCCCACAGTTACCGAATTTCGGCCAACGTTGTGATCGATGGGAGACTCTGTGTTACTACCACACACAAACGCCAGTGATCTGCGATTGATAGTTTTCACTTAAAAGTGATACACCATGACACATGCGTCTTTGGCAGAAATATGAAACTGCCGCAGGTCGACCATATTCATCCCCCATATCTTCCACACCCCCATAGCTACAGACATCTAACAACCATAGTGCACGACAACAGACACGATTCTACTACCACACATAAACACCAATGCTCTATGCTATGTAGTCATGGCAGAAAAGTGAAATCTGCGGAGACACATGCCTTTCGTCGAAATACGAAAATATCCTTGGTCGGCTACTTACAACCACCATATCTCCCATACAACCACAGTTACAATCATAGTGCACTACATGAGGTTCGATTCTACTACCAAACACAAACACCAATGCTCTATGCTATGTAGTTGTGGCAGAAAAGTGACATATGCGGAGACAGTCGAAATACGAAAATATCCTTGGTCGGCCACCATATCTACCACAGTACCACAGTTTCTGAAATTAGGCCGCTGTTGTGATCGAAAGGTGACTCTGTGCTACTACTACACACAAACGCCAGTTATCTGTGATCTATAGTTTTCGCTGAAAAGTGATACACCATGACACTTTTGTCTTTGGCAGAAGTATGAAATTGCCACAGGTCGACCACTTTCAACCCACATTTCTCCCACACCCCCATAGCTACCGACATCTAACAATCATAGTGCACTACATGAGGTTCGATTCTACTACCAAACACCAACACCAATGCTCTATGCTATGTAGTTCTGGGAGAAAAGTGACATATGCGGAGACAGTCGAAATACGAAAATATCCTTGGTCGGCCACTTACAACCACCATATCTACCACAGTACCACAGTTTCTGAAATTAGGCCGCTGTTGTGATCGAAAGGTGACTCTGTGCTACTACTACACACAAACGCCAGTTATCTGTGATCTATAGTTTTCGCTGAAAAGTGATACACCATGACACTTTTATCTTTGGCAGAAGTATGAAATTGCCACAGGTCGACCACTTTCAACCCCCATATCTCCCACACCCCCATAGCTACCGACATCTAACAACCATAGTGCACGACAGGAAAGACGATTCTACTACCACACACAAACACCAAAGTTCTATGTTATGTAGTTGTGGCAGGAAAGAGAAGTATACGGAGATACGAATTTTTGGTCGAAATATGAAAACGCCCTGCACTGACCAACTTTAATCATCATATCTCCCACATCCCCACAGCTATCGGCATTCGGCCAACGTTGTGCACGACAGGAAACTCCATGCTACTTCCACCCACAAACATCAGTGATCTGTGCTAGGTAGTGGTGGCTGAAAAGTGAAATATAGGAAAAAACACGTCTATTTTTATATATATATAAGATTTTGTGAAAGTACTTGAATGAAGAAGATAATCTAGCTTTTAAAAATGTACAATGTTCAGGAAGAAGTGTAAAATGAAAAATCAATCCGTTACATCATTAAGAAATAAACCGAAATTACGAATTTCACGTTTATATTGGCAAAAAACTACATTTCTTTGGCTCTTTTTATAATGCTTGCTGACAACCGAGTAACTTAATTTATACGAATGCCGTATTCCCAGAAAATCCATAAAAATAATAGTATCCTGTTCAATATAAAAAAAGTCATCAAACATTCTCATGAATGCTGCAATATTTTCTGTTTTGAAACTTTTTTGTATGTATGGTTCACTAGTAACATTGTAATGTAATTATTTCTGTTTTTTGTCATTTGTTATATCAAAGATAAGACTTACCTGTTAACAAATTTAATCCCTTTTGGGTAATTTTCTACTTGCTACGTTTCTACCGCACATTGCCGGAATAGGTTAAAGATATCTGTTTTTATGGGAAACTCATTACACCGTCAGAATTTTCTCAGCAACCAGCGAGTGACCTTATTATGCCGGAACACGCACAGACAAGTAATCATGTAGAATACACCGCAGAGTGAACTATAGGCACGCCAGACTCAGGTTAGGCTGAGTTTAAAAACATTACTACCAAGATCGTTTGCTGCGTCAAGCAGTGAATTATTGAAATTAAAGGTTAGTCCAACATACGAAATGAGTGGATGGAATACGAGAGAAACTGGTGATGTTGAGGGACCCTGCTGTAAAGTTCAAATTCCTTTAGGGCCATCCAGATTTCTGGTTTCCCGAGATTACTCCAGAATGTCATAATGGTAACTTCTAAAGATCATAGCCGAAATCCTTCCCTTTCCTTTCCTTGCACACGGCCTCTCCCAGGTTTAATGATCTTGACGTCGACGAACCAAAAAGTCAGAAACCAAAAATTATGAAAAATTAAACAAAATAAGATTGAAGAAGTGGCTGGTAATGGGCGAGGCTCACGTGTCTTATGAAATAGATTTTGTACGTCATGAGGATCAAGGCAACAAAGCTTTTTTTCCTTTAGGGCTTTGTTGTTTGTCGTCTTCGAGTTGCGATAAGATTGAAAATATTTAACCGGAAATAATTCGGCTATGGGGTTTGAAGGCAGCATCCGGGGGAGCGAATTCACGTCCCACCGAATGCCAGGTTAGATCCTAAACCACTACACTACCTCATAAAGTAAGTGGCATTTACCACAATAAGAACACTGCTCTACTGTCTAAAACAGAGGTATGGTATTTTTAATTGTGCATGATGTTTTCGAGTTTCTCAAAGTCAAAACATGTTACATAGTTAGAACCACGCTGCTTCAAGAAATCAATACTGTAATTATAATCCTGCAAATAATGAAGATTTACTTTGGTTTTCTCTTTTTACAGTTTTTAAGATGGCTTTCACGGTCATAGGTGTAGTTGAAAATAGGAGTGAGTTAGCAATCTTTAAGCGCGTATAAAAAAGCGAAGGGGTAGGTAGCCACATCAGTTTCTACAACCTGAACCGTAACTATACTGCAGTGGCTGGCTATTGCTCTAGCTTAGCAGTTCTCTACCGTCACGTCTCATTCACCGAGGTGGTAAAGACATCATAAAGGAATCTGGCCCTAGATACGACGTTAGCTTCCGAGCTCCGACAGTGGAAGACATGTTGATCATTCGCGGTTTGTATATTAGGATACAAAAAGCTGTTGTACACGATTCATAATCACCAGATTTGGTACCAAATCTCTCAGTTAAATTCACAAAACTTTGAGCAGTACGTGCGTGGTAAGTTAATACAACGCGAACGACGAATGGTGGTGATTCCGGTGTCTTTCAGAAGTGTAGATTCAAATGCGTTGTAGCCCTATTTCAACGATAATTAATATATAGTAGACTGAAAAAAGGAAGATTGTATTTCTGCTACCAGAGCTGTCTTTTCAGCACTACTTCTGAAGTGCCGTACCACGGGAGAAGCGAGGCGAGGCGACCGCAGCTGAGCTCCCCTTGAGGCAGGCCATTAATTTGCGGCCAGTCACTGCCAAGCGGCAGGTTCCCCACAGCCTGCTGCCTCAAGAAGGCGTACGGAGCCAGTACCACAGGTGGATTCAGTTACTGCTCGAACCGAGGGTTAGCAGCGAATGTCCCATTCGTAACAGGCAAGACTGAAGTACTGATTGCGGGTGAGCGGTAACTCTCTTTCCTCGCATCATGGAGGACGTAGGTTGAAATATCCGTCCACCCATCCAAATCTGGGTTTTACCATGGTTTCCCCAATTCATTTCAGGTGAACACCAGGGTAGTCAGGATGGTTCCTTTAAAAGGACAGGGTTGAATTCATTTCCGTTCCTTGCCTCTAGCTTTTCCCGCCTCTAATGACTTTGATGTCAACGAGGCATAAAATCAGGAAAAAAAAATCAGCTGGGATTCACCTAACCAATTATCATCACTGATTTGTTGTACGTTTAGTAACATAAATCGGCCCCCATTGTGGCTTAAAATAATCCATCAATCCAACTGGAAATGACGTCTTACTGCTTAACACTGATTCACAATACGGGAACTTTCATAGCGTGGTTACGAGATGTGAAGATCGGGTTGAAGGAATTTCCGGGAACTCAGTTTGTAATAGTGTCCTGCTCTTGACATGGGACTCACTCGGTTCAATCCACCACCCCGTATTCGTCAACAGGGTAAAATATGGTGCACAGCTTCTGATAACTGTGTTACAAAGACCGCTGTTAAAAACACAAACAGCTCTGCAGTTTGCAGCTTTTCTGATGCCGATTCGTTACTTGCATGTGAACGATAAATTATGACGGCCCTTAATGTCCTTCGGAAGAGAAGACTTGATTGAATTGCTCCCCGGTTTCATTCTCAACGTTTTTTCATCTGTCATACGCATCACCAAAAATATTTTGCACTTAAAAAGCATTGATCCTTGTTATTTGGACATATGAAACAACACTTAACAACACTAATCATTCTACGTCTCTGAAATTCATAAAATTGTGCGAGGCAAAGGGTACTTTGCACCCAAAATAACACTTTTCATTCCAATCTGGAATAGCACAAGGAAAGAAAGAATTCATATAAGTATCCGTACGAAACCCAATTTCTCTAACCTTATTTATCGTGTAATTGCGACCAAGATAGCTAGTTGGATCGTAATTGTATAATAAATATTTGACAACTATTTCAAACGCAACCTACCTTCCAGATAATCCGAGCCAAATGTCTGTACCAATTCTGTGACGCTCTGGTAAGGATTGTGGTTAGCAGACACGAATCAAGAGGCTTATCTATGGATATGAATCACAAACACAACAACAGTCCGAATGTGGACGCACCATAGATTTTTACGCTATCTCCTATGAATGCTTGTTACAAATGAATCGCAGCCTAGAATCAATTCTATCTACGACCGAAGTTATGTGCAGATCCTATTTCCTGGTGCCTTGCACTGTTACGCCTATATGTTTCACTGATTCAATCATATCAATAACTGAACGGTTTACTTAGTACTTCTGAATACAGATCCATTTCGTTAGTTATGGACATTGCCTTGAATTCCACTCTTGATCCATATCACATTGAATTTTCGAACAGTCAACCGAATTATTTATTATCCAATAGATAAATGCATCATTGTCAAACAATCTCAAACTGCTGTGCCTCCAACGTCGTTTATAAAAATTAAGAAAAAAAGTGGTTCTATTTCACTTCCTTGAGGGACGCTTGACGAGGATTCTCGATAAACGACAGCATACCTGCGACCGCTCGGTTAGAAAGTCTGTTATCCATTCACAATTTGAATCCGATATACAGACATACAGATATACAGGTGATTGCATAATACAGCGTCGAAAGTTTTCTGAAAATCCAAAAACGTTTCATCAACTTGTCAAACTGCATCAATAACTTTCATTTCGTCATGCTAAAATACCACCAGTTTTGTTTCACACAGGCTGTTCTTCCGATATCCGTGCTGGTTTGGTGTAAGCAATTTGTTATCGATTAGAAACTTCATAATCTTCAAACATATAATATGGTCCAAAACACTACTGCAGATACTTAGCGAAAAAGGTTAGTAGTTCCTAGCATCTTTTCGATCTCCTTTTTTGTAAATTGGAACTGTACTTGCGTAATTTTTCAGTCGAAAGACACTGTTTTCTTTTCTAACGATTTTTGGTGTGTATCAGACAGAAATGTTTCAATTTCATTTGCTTATTCGGAAAATATTCTTACTGGGATACCATCGGGTCCAGGTACTTTCCCCCCTTCAGGTACTGTAATTATTTTACAACACGCAGCATCTACTCGTAACGAATCCATTTCTAACTTCACATCTCGTAGAAACATAGGTTTGATATCCATATTTTCGTTAGTGAACAAAATTTTAAATTCGGCGTGAAGTACGTTAGCCTTGCCTCGGCTTTCCTTAACTTCAAATCCGTCGTATTTTACTGCTGACAATCCAGCAAAGCGGGGTCCTATTCCGCCGTCGCTTTCTCTCCCCACCTTGGTTCGACGGGTTGCCCTGAACCTTCCAAACTGCATTCGAATCGCGTCAGCAAATTTGTGTTTTTGTCGATCACCGTGATTCGTAAGAAATATAATCATTTTTACGCTTTTATCAGAACTTACGTTTATTTTTGTTGTACAAATTACTTTAGTACGAATTATGTTACCTATTTTCTAACTATTTACTAAGGTTATGGTGGACAGAGTAATAATACCTACTCATGAAGCTCTAACCTCGTCATATACAAATTTAATTTTTTTTTATCAATCAATATATTAATCTCTTAAAATTATTCTATATTACAGTATAAATATAACTCGTCCGTTGACTCAGTTGGTTGCGGCACCGTGATGGTGTCCGGCGCCCAATACGGTGTTAGCTGGATTGATTTCTCATGTGGAAGAAATTTTCGTATGGACTTGAGCGGCAGGGTAGGATAGATGGTAGTGCACAATTGCTGATCACGATATTGTGCACCAAAGTTCTGGTTGCGTAAATATAATTACTTTAATGTATCTGTTTATATGGGACTTTTTAAAAAATCGCATGTTCAATTATTTTTATGTCGCACGCCGCGTGAATCAGGAAGAAGACCCTTCTCGGCAGCTGGCTATACTTGCAGTCGATTGATAAGTATGAGACGAAACAATCAATACTGTTTCATTCTTAAGATGTTGTTTCCAAGAGCAGAAGTGATTTATTTTCATTTTATGCGAATATTTTTAATTTTTATATCTTACGCATATAAGGCAATTAATTTGTTTTAGTGCATAGTAAATAGGTAGATTATTTTGCAAACTGATTTGCTGTAAGGCATGTAATGTGACTAAAGTCTAAATAATCGCCTTATCTGATTATTTATTGAACTATTAGAATTTGATTTTTTTAAAAAAATGCCAAAAAAACCGAAGTTACTTTAATTTGCAAAGGATTCATTTATGGTTATAGTTACAAAAGTATACTAAAGATAAGTTAGAAATTTTTAAATCTACCTCATTTTGAGAGCTAAAATATTTTTGGCTGTTGGTTTTGTTATTGAACATTAAAATTGATTAATTAATCAATTAAACAGACGTTTAATACTAATTTTGATAACATTTTAAAAATTATGCGGATCCCGCTCGATTGAAGCCAATCCCTGAAATGCCCTGCGGGATTGCAGTCCTGTAGTCCCTACAATTGACTTTTCTTATATACGACCAAAATTTCTTTGGATTTTCCTCTAGGCTTTAAAGATCTCATGCGCTGTATTTTTAACTTGACCTCTTAACCAAGTTTCCAAATCACTACGGTAGCCCGTTTTTCCTTAAGCGTGCGTGAATCCTCCTTTGCTTTTGAGTAATCTCTTAAGTTCAGGCGTATACCACTGTAGATAATTTCCTTCTGTGATCTTCTTTACGGTATATGTATGTTCTAACTATACATATAAATCGATGCCACATCTCTTTAACGGGAGTCTCTTGTTACTTTGAAGGTATGGTAATTGTCCCTCAGGTACGCTCTGAAACATTCTTTTCAAATTTGTAAACTATCCTTACTTTTTTATTTTTGTGCTGTTATTGATTTTACCTTTGGAATTACTGCTTTGTTATTGCTTATTCCTATAGCTGTTGAAATGATAATAAAAATGGCCTATTTCTAACGCTAAGATCTAAACCGTCAATGAAACCGCTGTTGTTGAAGTAGCCTAACAGATTCGAGATGATGACCTGAGAGCAGGTCGATAATAACTTCAGAAGCAGTCTCAGCCCTGCTACCAGTAATGTGAACCTAATTACTCCAGCTGATATAAGGCAAGTTGAGGTCATCTCCTAGCCTTATTACATGATACTGAAATCTTCGATCTATATTAATCACGATATTTCTTAACGCATAGGTTACAGTTAAATTGCCATCAGGTGGACGGTAAAAGACGTCTATCACAAATTTTGTCTTGGCTATGATAAGTTTAATCGGTATGATTTCGCAAACCGTATAGAAGTCGCTACGCGACAGATATTTACTGACGGCTATAAATAGGCCCCCTCCGTGGAAATACAGTCTGTCCTTACGAAAAACGTCCATGCTAGTATCGAAAATGTCTGCAGAGTTTCTATTAGGTTTTAACCAATTTTCTGTACTGATTATGATATCCACTTCCGTTCTTATATTTACACTTTCTAGTTAAGGCTGTTGTTACAAACGCTTCTACAGTTAACGATGAGAACTTTTAAGTGTCAAGATGCTTCTCTTAATATGCTGTGTTGACGTTATCAGAGTTGTCGTATACGTATTTCAAGTTGCGGGTCTCCCTTCCCTAATTTTGAAACACCTTCCTATTGCACTCTACGCCGTCCCTGCAACTTTATGTAGGCGTTTTAAGTGTGCATTGCACACATAATCTTTTCAAAGGATTGTAGGAAAGACAATAGTAAACAACCTCTGTCAAAATTTGAAGTTTAATTTGAAGGTGCTATTGCAATTTCAGTGAGATACCTTCCATGTTTAACATTTACTATGATTTTTTTTATTAATTTTATTTTTTCAATCATCGGCATTCCCAGAATATCAAACTGGAACTTATTGACCTATATATGAGACTGCAGAATATTTGTAGCTGTTGACATGGTAAAATGATAAAGACAAGATGATTAATTTCACGCAAGGTGATAGTACGAAAGATAGTGAGAGAAAACTTTATTTAATTTGTTTGATTGCAGAATCTTAAACAAAATAGTCCGCAGTTCAGCTAAATCTTTCCTTAACCGTAACTCTGGTGGGTTCGGATCACGTGGAGCTGAAACTGGGGTGATATCCCGTTTTCTTTCGCAATCTGAAAGCGTCTGTAATTATTACTACATCTTTAAAAGCGCTCTGTGTAGTTGGTTGTTTGTGTTGTGGATGAAACATGAAAAAAAAAAGAAAAAAAAGTGCGAACCCGGAACTGGCACAGCCTCTAAGTTTTTTCTGCTTCTGATCATGACTGTTGATTGGATAAAGATTCCGACTGTGAATCTAACATTCTTCGTACTTTATCTGTATCCTATTCCAAATACAAGACTTCTCTAGTATCTGATTTTCAGTTGTTTATGAAGCTTAGAGTTCCTGTATAGTTGAAATGTTTAACTGATTTTTAAAACGTTATTTTTACTGTTATAACCTTATTTATTAGGCGTGCGATGGCTTTATCATAGAATTAAGCACACATTGTTCATTAAAACATAAATCAAATACAAATTGCAGAACCCATGATACCGATTCAGGTTTTCAATATGAGCGGTAGAAATAACTCCGTCTTTCAGATTTTTTCGGCAGGGTACGTGACTTTAAAAAATTTGAATAACAACGGCTGGTAACTTTCACAAAAGGTTCCGCTGCGCTGAAGAACGCAGTAAACTGTTTAAGGTGCCGAATAAAAGTTTAAGAGGGTTTGCAACTAGGGGTCCGACATCTGGCTCCCATGTCTCAGATAAAAGCAAAGTTTTCTTCGAGTCTTTCGGAACAACTTTAATCGAGAGCAGAAAGAAAGTGGGGTGGGCAGACAAGGAAATATTCTCATCGGCTGCACTTTTCCTTGGAGCATGTCTCAGTTTGTAACATAAAAAACCTGACCATTTAACATATTTCATTAGATAAGCAACGCTGTCATTTGACGCACTAGAAAAACGCATTGGATGTCCGGAATATCTGCCCCAGAACTGTTGAATACTCCTCTTAGACTATAATAGTTGTGTAATATGATAATAATACTAATGCAATAGTTTTTTGTTTCGCTGTCCTCTGTGCTACTATTGGATGTTATCCAGCAGGAGAGTTATAACGTTTCTCATATTGTATGATTTCATTACTTAATATGATCGTGGAAGCAATTGAAATGTCTTGTATTTAGGTTTATTTAAAGAATAGTACTTTACAACAATGCAAATATGATCCGAAAACTCATTGAACAATGATTCTCACATGACATTCCCTAAATATAGCTACGTTTCTGTTGTCTATGTATCAATGTCATTAACAGAAAATTCCAGTATTCCGAAATACGATCCTCGTGTTTTTACTGAAACAGATTTTGGCTAACTATGTGAAAAGGTGTATAAAACAACATGCATAAACGAGCTGCTTCAGTACTTTACCAGCCTTCCCATGTGTTTCTTTTATCGCTCTCTCTTTCCCCAACAGCAAAACTGAATTTGCTTTCATCGGTTTCATAACGGAAACTGATACGAGTTTTATATGCCTTCAAATAAGCGCATCTCTGCTCCTCTCGGCTCGGTAAGAGGATTCCGCGTCCCATGCGTATATCTATCAGGACTCTCTTATCCCTGCGAAACCCCCGACTGCCATCTGTAAATCGAGAAGCGCTTAGCTCCAATAGAGAGCTCAACGAGCTGACCATTATGCCTTATCACTCCCATACAATATCGCGATTCCTAAATTTGTATCGCGTCTGTAGGGTCTCTTCTACGCAGGAGATCAGCATTTTGCACAGAATAATATTTTTTTTCTCTCTTACTTCCTTCTTATAAAAATAGTGGTAATTATTATAAGTACACTTCAATTTCTCAACCTAAATGTGTGTGCTACTCACATACACCAGTGAAGTATTAAAACTGTAACAGCAAAGAAGGACAAGTATTACGCCAAGTATTGAGAAACACATAACTATGAAGTTTTGTACATATTCGCAACCCTGATCGGGGTAAGCATTTTCGAGAGGTAGCCATTGACGTAGTTTCTATTATTCTCTCTGATGTTTTGAGTATAAGAATCTCATTGTATTAATGTTTAGAGGGAACAATTCAATTGTTCGAATTGTTCTGATTGAGGATCTTCTTTTTAATATGTTGAACTTTCTCATTAAAGGTAAATAGTTATTTAAATTTACTCTTTCCAAATAAAACCAGTGTGAATATTGTTTGGTTAAGTATTCCCTTATTCTTCTGAAGTGAGAGTACATAACATTTTAAAGATCACGAATCAAGAATTAGGTCGGGAAGGCTACGGGATTTAAATAGTGTAATTTTAAATGGCCCGCATTGATAGGAAGAACCAAACCGATAGTATATATATGTGGGGAAACAACGGGACTGAACTAACTGAATAGCAGGAACACAAATTTACTGTTTTTTAATACAGACTTACCTAAAATTTTAAGTCCATAATTAGAATAACATTTTCTAATCCAGTCATTTTAAATTTAATACGATAATAGCGATGAAACAGTATAGCTGTAAATCTTTACGCTATGCCTAGAGACCTGCACACAGTTTACACAACAGTGATGCATTACCCAACTCATCTAACTTACGCTGACAATACTTCATAAAGAAACTGAGTCGCCGAAGAGGTGTTTGTAAAATAAAGAATAACGCCCAGTTGTGGCTTCAACTGAAGGTAATTAAAAGTATAATTACATGCTAAATGCTTCTGGTATTTGCCATTTGTGTTAAACGTTAGTCGTATGATAGGTTGAGTTAATTTGCACCAGGGGCCGATTTACATTAATATTCATATGGTAAAAACATCTCAAAAAAATAAACTCACATAAAAAGATTTAGGTGACTGGAATCAAGAGCTAATAGAATATCTGAAGCCGATGACACAGGTCTAATGAAATCAATATTTATTATGTTTACAGTAACGTATAAGGCTACAAAATGTAAGCGAAAACGTCTTGATAAATACAAGGTTTACCCGAAGTGACTGATGTAGACAATACTTGTGTGAATTCTTATCGTTACATATAGCAACGCGTTTGTAAATATATGCATCACACGAATCAGTGGAGAGACAATTCATGAAAGTGATACGTCGATGAAGTGAGCTTCTAAATTTATATTCCCCGCTTATTGTGGTAAAAATCAATCACAGAACTGTATGAAGCGATTTACAGTTTCAGTTGCTGCAGACGGGAGGTTAGGTTCACAAAGCACCAACAGTGTAGTACCCTATACTCACACATCGAGGGCTGGCCTCCCCTAATTCAGCCGGGGTAAACACTGCGTCCCTCCAATTTTGTACACTGGGCTCCCCTCGCGCCGGGCTCGAGATTGACGCCCATAACCGTATTCATTCTGAGCGAGAATTGAGAAAAGTAACAGCCGGCTCGTCCCTGCCAGCAGTAAGCTTTCATTTGGCGGGTGTGCTGCACCACGTGACGCGCCGTAGCCATCTGCACCAGTGGCAACTCCCCCCACTCCATCCGCTATCAGTACCTGTCACACTGTGTCGACAAAGGCTTCGTTGTTTAAAAAAATGTGCTTCCTTCTTCCGTACGGTGTGTCTTATCTTGCACTTTACTTGATTCAGATCTACGTCAGTGTTTCTTGGAGTCCGCTAATGATCTAATAATTGTACACTATTAAAATACATAAATTGCGTATGATCTTATTGGGCGAAAGAGTAGTTCGGCCAGCGAATGACAGAGTATCGCTATGTCGCTATGCTGCATATTAACGTGGAATGCGAACCACAAATCGTCCTGGCATACTGGAGAGACGTAACAATGTGCGAGTGATTCGCAATTGTCAACTTGAGACGAACTTGATTTCAGTTAAAGCTATTATACGCATCTGAAGGCAGAAGAGAAAAATGGGTCCTATACTGCAGTTACTAAAAGCAGAAGTATGGTAAATGAAAACGGAGTCAAATTACACAGCGACTGTTTTTTTTTTTTAAGAATTAGACAAAATGCAAGAAATTTAACAACGCATGTATGCAGGAGTGGAGCTGGTGTGACGTATTTCCTAGCAAATGTGTTGGTGTAAGATTACTATCAATCACTTTTCACCGTAGCTCCCCCAAAAAAAACAAAAAATTCCCGAATTATCGAAATTATATAGCTGTGATTGTGTTGAAGCGTAATAAATTTTATATATACAGTTAAAGGAAAAAATTTGTTACACTACCATTTTGTTTTGTTTTATTCATTCAGCATGTGCCTAGTTTAAAATTTCTATTACGTTTATCTAAACTGTATTACTGACCACAGTGTATTTAGTGCAGGAAGGAGAATTTGTATTAGACCAAAAACATTTAACTGCTATTATTGTAACGGTGATACTAGTTTAATCATTGATGGAAAATAAAATTTAAGGCAAACAAAGAAATCCTTAATTATATCGAAGTGATACTACAGGCGATCTACCGGTTTACATATACACTAGAAAGACAAGTCTAGTAATGTTAATAGACATCACACAAAGGTTGAACTAATGGAACCTCTATAGATTACAGTGTTCTTTTCTTCACACAAAGTTTCAAGAAATCTCTTTTAAAACCATTTCTTTGTTAATTTACGATACATGACATCAAATAACTCAAAGTCTTCTGTACACCTATTCAAATAAAAACCTTCCAATTAATTATATTTTTGTTAAATGGACAGTTACTGATAACTCATTTCGAAGTAAAAACAATGATAAATGTTTTGATTTATGTTAACAAGTCAATTTTATCTTTCTTTCTGGTATTGTTTATTGTTATTATTATTATTTCCTAGAGATGGTTTTAGTCAAACTTTTGATCAAAATGCATGTGAAAGAGATGAATTTACGTGATTGTATTCAAATTCTGTGACGGCCTCAGTCCTGCTTATTGCCAGTGCGTATGCCTGAGATAGCAATGCCAACTGTGTGTTATGCTACACAACACAAACTCCCAGCATTAGCAGTGAAGAGACCGCTCAGCACTCAGATTTCATTGTGCTTACTGCGAATACTATGTCTGAGCATTTCTCTATGAAGAATAAATTTTCAACTTTCGCAGAATGAATCGGTAGAATAGAAGATGATGTTCAAGGGCCGCAATCCGAAACAAGTTGCTTAACGTCTCCTTTCTGGACAAAGGTAATCATTTACAGTTGTGACAGTGTATGGCTAATGTGTTCACTTTTTTCTGAAGATGTGCGAAGATAGTGAAGCTTACAATTCACTGACAAAATATTTATATGACTCATTAAAAAATAATTCCTCAAGATGGTAAAATAAAGAGTAGATTGTGATAGTTTCGCGCACGCAAAAAATCTAGCTGGATCATTATGCTGTGAATACGATCAACAAAATGCTGACTTCTTGGTAGAAAATTGGTTGTCACACATACAAAAATATATAACAAAACATTTTAAACACGATACTTAGAACGGATATGCTCCATGCCACAAGGGTGAAATGTTCTGGGTATTAAAATATAACGTTCACCATAAGAGTCGTTTGTAGACTGCGGGACCGTTTTCGTTTTGATTTTCAAACACACTGACATGCTTATGTTAAAAATGTTTCGTGGAAACTGACTGTAGTCTGGAGATTAACAGAGTAGCCGCGTGTGCTTCTGGTGTCAGAGAGGTTTAGCTTGCTACCCGGTGAGCCAGCGGCGCCGGGTAACGCAGTTACCAAGTTACTACAGTGTCCGCCAGGGCGAGTCATCAGCGTGATCCGGTTAGCTCCGCGTCTGCACTGCGGATTACCAAAGTTGGCAGCTCTCACCGGCAACAACAGTCCTTTTAGCCTCCACGACAACCAAACAGCCGCCTGTTTGCCATCTTTGCAGTGTTTATCTATTGTGCTAGCTTACGTCGCAAATGGGACATGATTAGCTTTTTCATTTTATACAAATATAGAAACCAGAAAGTTAGTATATTTGGCATATTTTCATTCCCTGCTCACTTATGGCATCTCATTCTGGGGAAACTCGTCACAAGCACAGAGGATATTTAAATTGCAAAAGCGTGCTATAAGAACTATTCGTGGAGCAAGCCCACAGACGTCGTGCAGAAATCTATTTAAAAACCTGGGTGTACTAACAATGCCAGCACAGTATGTATACTCCGTACTATCATTTGAAGTGGAAAATCCTGAACACTTCAATTTAATGCTGACATACATAGCCATAATACTAGGTATAAATATAATATTCACAAGGATTACAAATCACTGTCAATTGTACAGAAAGAGTTAAAATTTACTGGAGCTTCCTTATTCAATGTCTTACCAACAGAAATTAAATGTTATCTACAAAAACCCAACTACTTTAATTCCAAACTGAGTTTCTGCTTCACAACCCATTTTACTCTGTGAAAGAATTTTCTTCTTAGAATTTGGTAACTAAGAATGACTGATAAAATAGTATATGTGGTGTATGGAACGAGAACGAGACAAAGTTGTAAACAATTACTAAAATGATATATGGTTTTTCTTACTATTGAAATTTATGACAAATGAAGAAATTACACTGTTTAAAAAATTCACTCATAAATAGTTTCTAACATGGGATAGTATGCACTCAAAAATTGCTGTGAAAAATTATCATGCTAACAGGTTTTTAAGTAATTGACTGCTAATGAGTTGTTGGTAATATAATTGATATTGTTAATAAGTGTGTGTACTGTTCCACATAAATAGTAACTAACATGATATAACATGTAGTTATAGATTACAGTGAAACTTGTAAAGGTAACCGGTTGGTAAGAAAATAACTGTTTATTAGATGCTGGTAACAAGTGTATACACTGTTCCACATAATGAGTAGTAATTACCTCGGGATTGTATTTGTAGATTACAGGGGATATTGATTATACTAATGGGTTGTAGCTAACGTGTTATCAATGTATCTATTATATAGTAATATAATTCACATTATAAGTGCATGTACTGTCCATCCCGAGATTATTCTCACATGGGATCAAAGTGAAAATATCTATCTATCTATATTAGGCCTGTAGGAAAAATACAGTATGGCAATTGAACATGTTTGAAATTTTTGTTGCTAAGGCGTTTTATATTTTCTGCCTTGGCTCTATTACATTGTCGAAGCAAAATTTCTCTAACTGAAGCTTAAATGTGAACTCAGAAAAAGTAGTTTCTTACAAAAACATTAATTACTGTGATATGAAACTGGATTATTATTATTAGCAATATTTTTTTGCACTTATGCTCTGCAAATATTATTTTAAATTAAAAACAAAGACGTCTATTCGCTTACTGCAATAATGAACTGAACTTTCGTAGTGTTCGCTTATTCTGTACTCTCTTCATGACAGCTTTTTATTTTCAAGCTGCTGTGTAACGTTTTAACGTTGTTACTCTCTATAGCTGTTCGCTGATGCATTGCTTTAAGGTTGCGCAGGTTTAGTAATGAGGCAGAGCTAGTCACAGTTCCTTATAACTGTCGTACGAGACCCACGGGATCCAATTACTTGGGAACAACGGTGTAGCCAGTCTGAGCTCCAGGTAAATCAAAATCGTTGACGTAGAATTCTTTTTAACGTGTTTAATATAGATAATTCCATTACATTAGCTGAGAGAATTTCACTTTATTCATATTTCCTCTCTTAAGATAATAATCGAACAGTTGCGATTTTTTATTAAATAACGTTGGTGTTTGGAAGACATGGATATAATGTAACTGTATCTTGAAGTGAAACATTAATTACACAGAAATGCATCCTGCCAAACAATAACATTACGCAAAGTGTCAGTATGTGTCACACGTTACACTCTGGTTAAAATAATTTTAGAACCTCTGGATTAATTTAACAGTTTTCTCTACACAGCACGTCAGAAAACGTCAATCGTTGCTCAGTAAGTGTGCAGTTTCTTGAATAATGTTCAGGTTTGTTTCCGTCAAATGCTAGTAGACAGTTTGATGCCCTCGCTGTGTTGGCCAGTACAATATCTGAAGTCCAGTGGTATCCACCATCAAAGATGTAGTTGTGGTGTTGAAGGTGTCTTCAAGCTAGACATACAGGTATACCATCATCCGGACGTCTAACCACACGAGCGATCAGAAAATGGACGCTCTTGCTATCTGGTATGGGTGAAATAAATGATAAGATCATTAGCGAACGTTAGATTGCTTAATAAATAATTGTTATTTATGAAAAATTATCAATTTTAAAATATGAACAGGATTGTTCACCCTCCTATTGACAGTTGATATTTCTGCAGTAAGTGTACTCATCAAATCCATGGACGAATGCTGAGTTATCTTTACGATCGATTGACCAAACAAATATGGCAGTGATGTAATCAGCTCTCTTTAGAAATACTTATGGTGTAGAAATATGCGATGAACGTCAAGTTCTCTGGTTATTTTTTATGTGGTATTTCTTGGTGTACTCATAATAGATTACATTTCAAAATTTCATGCAATCGCCGCGATGTTCAGTGGAAATTATGAAGTGCTATGTATTCCGTTCTATGGTAAAAAAAAAATAGCAACAACCTCTTGTATGTACTTGTATCAAATGTGGAACACTCCTGCTTGTTTCATATTACACCGAGAGATTTCCTGCCCACCATTAGTTGAAAAAAGTTGCGCCTTTTCGTCAGGAAATCTAAAATAAAGCTTTGCCGAACAGAAAGAAATGATGTCAGAAAACAAGTAAATAAATTGCTATAAATCGTTCAAGATCGTTTCATTTTCCTATTAATAAATTGCAGATTTTAAAGACAAATTAAATGGCAGATTAATTTGAATAACATTATTTTATGACTACAACAACGTTACTGTTGTGCTGTAATTGATTTGAATAACCTTGGAAATCCTCGTCGAGTTTCGCGCAATTAAGAATGTATCCTATAATGATAGTAGTAAATATTTTGTACATGGTAAGTTAGAGACTTGCTGTTTGGTACAAAATTTAATGCCTGGTCCGTTTTAAGATTAGGAAGTTTATTCAACTACACCTAACGCCGCTCCAAGTTGTCGCTGAAATTGTTAGTGCATTTGTTTGGTGCCAAAAATATTTATCTGCTATACAATTTCCTAAGATCACTCACTCACCTAGATAGCTATTGGCTGGAGAACGGCGTCACGTGTTAGCCTTCGGTCACAAATCAGCAGCCACCAGGGATATCATTAGAAAAAATTCGAGGTTATATCCACAATTTAATAGCTAAGCAACTGCTACCAAATTAACTGTCATAATACATTCATTAAGTTTGCTTTTTGTGACATTCCATAGTTTAAAAAATCAATAAACTTTACGACAAAAAAAAGTGAAACTGCCTTTCAGTAACATGTTGCTAATGAAATCAACATAAAAAAAAATTTAAAAAAAACTTAAATTACCCATGGTCTCTGCTGTAACCACGAATACCAAATTTCAATTTAATTAAAACTTTCGCTAATGTTGTTGCTTGACCAAATTTTATACATTATGATTTATTCACTTTTCCCGTATTTAACTGACCACTTTCGTTATCTTCTTTGTTCATGTTCGCTGAACCTGAGTTATTAGGTTGTTTGAAGATGATATCAGACCAAAAATGTTAGCGAATCGAGTATCCTGGCAGTTCATTTCTTCGGAGTTGCTCAACTGTTTAATAATCTGGAATCTGCATTAAGTTCTCTGGCCATTACAGACACTGTGACCAACGATTACATTATGAATCCCCAGCCTCAGTAAAAAAATAACGTGATGTTTTCGAAGCAAATAGGAATTCTTCAAAATTTGCAGAGTGAACTATAAGGGTAAAATACAAGTCACGTTTATGTTCGAGTCTATGGACCTTTAAGAGAATTATACGGTAGGGCGATCGTCCCTGTTCGTGTTTAATACCTACATCTATTAATACTTCTGAGTTCTTCAAACTCAAGAAATTTTATTCATCCTAGGGGTGAAACGCAGGTCAAGTTCGTATTTGGCTAGATCAGGTCAACCTGTCACAATCTTTGATCCTAAAAATTGGAGCTATTCTAGACTCATGACGATAAACAAAAAACGGTTACGGGTCTTACACTAGTCATATTGGGTATATTAACATTGAACGCACTCTCATTTAGGAGAATCTGAAACCTTTGGTGGCATCTAACGTCTTTAGTCTTAGTTCTCTACGTAATGGGATCTGAGCATCTAAACTTCATATGATGGGGGTAGAAAGATAATTATTTTATCGATCCCTTCTTTTCTATCAACATAATTTTGCAAAATTTTAAATACGTTACTCGGTTTTGAGTTAACGAACCCCTTAATACGCAAAAAAGTGAAATATCCAACGTATTCAGTGGTAGAGTTATGGCGCAGACGGTGAAGCGTCTGCACTAGAGCTCTGTTTCCTGTAGGAACAATAAAAACAGTTCGTAAACAAGACCAATTTACTATAATACACTACCCGTTAGCGTAATACGGTTTGTCGCCGGGTGCAGGGAAATGGAATACCGTGAGTGCAGTCGAGTGCACATATAGACCAGCTTCTATCAAAGCAGTGCTGGGTTGGGAGTGGATGAAATCTCGTTTCCGGCGCGGCAGCGGGCATTGCATTCCGCACAACGACTGCCAACTAGTAGAGCAGGGCTGCCAACATGCGCACGTGGAACCCTCGGAGAATGTCGGCTATGTGCATGCAGCAGACTAACGTTATTAGCAGCGAGCTTAGCTGAAGCTTACTATAATGATAGCTATAAAACCCAGTGAAGTTGACGTTCAAGCTAAAACTTATTGAAAACACAGTTCTTTTGCAAAGCATCATTTCTCACAATTTAAAGCTACTTGATTGCTGCAGATAATTAGTATCATTATTTAATGAATCAGAAATTATTTCTCAATTTGATGAAATCAACATAATGGAAAAATTGATGAAAAATGAATTCTTCTATTAATAACTTGAAACGGAGAATATCGTCAAAAAAGTCATGTAAGAAAACTTTCATAAGCCGTAATAACTATTGAAGAAATTATTCACGTTATTTGTAAGTATTTTTAAATTTATGCCAAATTAGACACTATTATTAAATTTTCAACATGAGTTTGGGTTTGTCGTCTTCTAGACGTCATTTTAAGTATTATTCGATTGAAAAACGAACGACGCCATCTCTCAGGAAACGTAGCTATGACACTTTTGTTTCAGCTTAAAGCAGTTTGGTCGCTTAGTGCTTAAGGAGTCTGATGGGAGATCCTCGACTTGAATCCCGGCGTCAGTTAGGATTTTGAAAGGCCCTCAACTCTCCCATCACCTCTGGCTGTGTATTGTGAAGTACGCCACCTAACGGTTCCTTGGTTCTGATTCCACGTTAAACTGTAGATACCCTGTACCCGGTAGGATTTCCGGGTTAAGTTAGGGCAGGCTACGACAGGGGTGGCACGCACAGCCAATAAAACGCTGTCATCAGATCACTGCGACTACACAAGTCTTTTATTCTTATTTGAGTTTTCTATAATTCTGAACTTATTTTTTAGTCATATGATACAAAATAAATTTTTATTAGATTTGCATCTTAAAAAATTTTAACGTTTACTCTGGAAATTATTTTTAATTCTTAACGCTAGGTCTTATTTGTGTCCTGCGAATTGTTCACAAAGCCACCAGAACAAACCCCCAAACTGAATGCGTTCCCAAGCTACGCCAACTTCGAGTCCAATTGTGACTACCACACGGATGCGCCTACGTACGAGCGATGATGACACAGCAGTCGGAATCCGTCGTGACAGACACGTTGAGCTATCTGTGATTGGCTTGTTCTTATATTACGGAACTATAATCGATTTAAAACTGACGGTATTTTGTCTCGCAAGGAAGTTCGACCGGCCATCACTGTGACGAGTGAATAGACATTTCTACTTCTATATGGTGGGTAATAGTCATCGCTTTAGAGAGTTTGTGGAGCGTTTGGCTTCACATGGCGAGAGATGAGGCGTTGCGGGTAGCAGCACCTGGCGCCGGCCACTTAGGAGGGAAGCAGTTTCTTACACTTCCGCTAATGGCGCTTCACCTCAATTTGTTCCGCCATTTAGCCTCTTAGCAACTCGTTACGACTCTCTGTGTGGAATATGAGGATGATTTCTTAGCAACACGCCTCCTAGTACAGCAGCCGTATGTCAGTAACAAATTTCTACCTCGTACCGTAAATAATATCAAGAATTTTTTCCAATTAAGAAACAATACGAGTATTTGATTCCACCAATTTTCCGATACCACCCCCAAGAAACCGATTTTCTCTATCTTCTTGTTAATCTTAAAAGCCCTAGGAATCAACTCCGACACAATTTAACACCACAAAAGATTTTTCGAATTTGTATTTTAATGGCTATTTGTCTAATATTTTAAATAATTATTGAAACATGTTACATTAAATATCGGTACCGGTGCTAGGAAAAAAATTTTACTGTAAAGCCTTCAAAATCCACTTTTGAAGACAAAAGGTAAATAGGCGCAGTTGTGAATCATTGGTAAAATCTGCGTCATTCCCAAAGATTTAAAATATTTAAGGTTTTGAAGTTACTTATTAGCTTCAGATATTAACAATGATTAACACTGAACTGAGCTAATTCTTATATTTGTGAATTTGTTACTTATAATCAATACTAAAAACGAAAACATTAAACATGTTGCTTGGTTTAGCTGAGCGGAAGCTATTATGCGACAAACCCATTTGGATTCTCTTGGACCTTCACCATCTATAGGTGCAATGAGTTGTCTGTTAAGTAATAGCGAAGAGATTAGGCTAAACATTGGCTTAGTACTTGTAGCTATTAAAAGGAGCTTTTCAAGCCGTATAGACTATCTTCTGTTACTATTATGGCAAATATTATGACTGAACACTTAGCATATTTAATCTAGATTTATTCTTATATATTATTTAATGATCAGGTTTCTCTGAAGGAGACACCAGCGTGTACAGTTATTGGTTATTTATTGGTAAACATTTGCGAAGGAACGTACA
>JARYHS010008075.1:0-48294 GCA_031002005.1 Vandiemenella viatica | reverse complement strand
TTGGCGGTTTCTTGCACATCTTTCGACAGAGTAGGACTGAATGCGCCGGCACCAGGTTTCCCCCTCTCCCTTCACTCATTCACAACACACACAATACACTAAACACACACAGTTATCAACAGTTACGAACACTTTCACAATGGAGAAGGCAATGGGATACCACCGCAGTTCATCTTCCCAGATTCTGTCATGGTGGTGTAAACATATCCATGGTAACTGCCTACGCTCGGAATCGGCCAAGACGTTTGTAAAAAGACGAAATCACAACTGCAAATTGCATGCTGTAAAGATAATTTATAAATCAGGAAAAAAATTGGAGATAAAAATAATTTGTTTTGTAAAATTCTTTCACATTTAACATTTTAATATTTTTAACTATATGAGCAGAAAGAACACTGAACGTTTAGTCGACATGATTCAGAAAATTCTCCACAGTTCAGCTCCGACAGTTAGTAGGTCGCTGTTCAATACACATAAATCTTTCTTAAGAACGGTACTACTTAATATTGAAAACCATGTCAAATTTATTCCAGTGGTTTTCTAGATGCATATACAAATTGATTGCGGCTCGGCGTGTCGTGAAATCTTCTTGTGATTTATCGATCTACCACCATAACGAGATTACTGCCCTATCCAGTGGGCTCCACCACTTAAAAACTTTGAATTGGGGAGGTAGGCTTCTAGAAGGTAGCCAAGCAATTAGAGAGGAAATAACTCCAAACTATAAAAATAGATTCAGCGAATAACAACATTTATTCCTTAAAGCATTGTATTTATTATAACAATGTGAACATTAAGATAGTACTGAATGACAAAAAATGTCTCCCCTCTACTGATTCGCATTTCACATGCATTAAAGGAATTTAAAAATAAGCATCCGTCAGGAATGAGGCCTCAATTCAAATGGAACAGATGCCAGAGGTATCAACTGTGAACAGTCGACAGGCAGTCAAAATCTCGCTAGTCTAGTTGATCTTTGAATGAATTAAAATAACATTGTATTCACTCTAATCCCTCTCTACTATCATGTTGTTGATGGTTCTGATCGGGGTTAGAGATTCTCTAGGAATGTCACTTCCGGAATGATCGAGTAGTGGGAGGTCAGGATGAAAACCTCCTGCAGAGCTCAAATATCTCTGAGAATGTACAGCTGACAAGTCGCGCCCAAGAATTCATCTTACTCCAGGGAGTAGTTATCCTCGATCTCCAGAAGAGAAGTAGATGGATACGTCTATATCGTTGAGCATACATTTGGTTTTTGGTGTGTTGGCTTCTGTGGTCCGCGGCTATAATGTAGCTCCAGAGGAATTGGAAGGTAGCAACTTCAATGAATGATTCTTAAGATTTCCGCGGCCGTCTTTGTACATGATTTATAACTTTACTGGCTATGCCGCGTCGTTTATTGGATTATTTAAGCTTTCGGCTGTTATAGTCCAGCCTTCTTCAGAGATACTGTTTATATTTATGTTCACATAGCAACAGTCGCCAAGCATCGCAGAGGAAAATGTCGCTATCTTCGTTAATGTTGCTAGAATTCCTTAAGATTTCTGCTGCCTCTTTCACATGTGTGAGGTGGAGAGACTTAAAGAACATATCCGCCACTACAAATATAACAACAGCGACAAATCTGCCGTCCTTCACCATGCTATTAATACCGGGCACGAAATAAAATTTCAAGACACGAGGCTACTGTGGAGAGAAGACCAATGGTGGCCTCGACGTGTGAAAGAGGCAGCAGAAATCTTAAGGAATTCCAACTACATCAACGAATCTGCGATGCTTGGCGACTGTCGCTATGTGAACATAAATATAAACAGTATCTCTGAATAAGGTTGGAGTATAACAGCAGAAAGCTTTGATAATCCAATAAATGACGCGTTATCGCCCGTAAAGCTACATATCATGTACAACTTCAATGAACTTCAATTGGTCATGGACATGGAACAAGATCTGAAGATATTTAAAAATTAAAGGTGTATGACTCGACGATAAATCCTTTCATCGAATATATTAAAGAGGCTGATACAACTTGCCATGAAGAACTATTAGAAATTAGATATGATGATGAAGGTAAACAATAATTCGATAGTGGTGGATATGAAAACTGTGACAAAATAATAAAAAAAAGCCTGTCTTATATCCAAATACATGGAAAATGTTATTCAGTTTATTGATATCTTTCACTATCTCATATTTTCTGTAATTAGACTTTAGTGTTGTTGATCATATTATAACCAAAGGAAACAACCGCCTAAATATTTCCGAAAGAGGAGACCGTCGTTTGTTTCTTTCAAAAATTGAGGCAGTTATCCAGTATTTAGTTTCATAATATCAGCCTCAGATACCACATTAATAATTTAAAAAATTAAATGTATTTTCATTAGGGATCATGCTTCTATGTTAGCAAGTTAGGCTTTTTGTAAAGATTTATTATGCCATTTTTTCTTCGTAAATTTTGTAAAATGATGTTACTTCTCTACTTAATAAATGATCATTACTGTGGACCTGGTTGGTGGTTACTACTGGACGGTAGGTAGGAGAGGCTGTCTGCGCCTGCATTAATCAGAGCTCAGTCCTCACAGGAAGAGAGACTCCACAGGGCACTGAGACCTTCACTTGAACCGAGTGGCAGGTGAATGCCGGTGCAGTTATACAATTCGTTTACACTGAAACCTAATTCTGAAACCATGTTTAAGATTCTATTCCCTATCCTCAACGAGTTTGTGATAGAAAACTTGTGAATAATCAGTTTTGCTAATTTTATCCTTGATGATTCTTTAGATTTTTGCCTACCATGGTTGCATCCTTAGATTTTCCGAGTAGAAACCTTAGAATCGAGCCTTACCTGCCATAGCACACGAGTTGGTTAGGAAAAAAAAATGTTACAATGGATTCTTAGATGCGCTGACAATATTATTATTATTATTGATGAATTCTCCTAAAAATGGAAGACGGTAAGCAAATGACCGAATCAATATCAATATTACAGTCAACGTTGTGGAACATTAGTTAATATGTGAAGCCCTAAAGTTAGCAATTAGGGATAAAGAATTGTTTGTTTGCAACTGTCATATTTTAGTTTCTCTTTCCAAAATTTGATGCTTGGTATTTACCTTATAGATCAGTTGGTAGTTAATATCAAAAGTATAGCCTGCTTGATACTGCATACGACAATGCTGTGTCTGAAACCAAAACATCTCCACCTGAAAATATTAAAAGTTCTGTTATTAATTTCGATATCATGTTGAAAATAGAAGAAAACTAATTGATTGCGTCTATTTTAATTTCCAAAGTCTGTGCACCATGGTTCATTGTTAATAAATTCGTATTTTCCTACATTTTTGGAAGTCTCTTAAATCATTTTCATTTAATAATGATGAAAACATAAATGGAGGAGTGAGAATACGCGAACTATGACCTTAATGTGTGGGATGCGAGTCGAGATGTCAAATGACAGTTCTAGAATAGCCAGTTTCCAATTATTATTATTATTACTGATATTAAGCAGTCCATGGCTAATCTCTAAGATATCCGCCATTGAAAAATATTGGGAAAAGCCGATCTAAAGAATTAAAAATGTCGATTTTGTATTCTCTCTCTCTCTCTCTCTCTCTCTCTCTATATATATATATATATATACGTATATATCCAAACTGAAAGGAACTTTCTACAAGAAATATGTTACGCAAGTAATATGGTGTTTTAAAAACAACCAGTTCAATAGGATATCTCATTTACAGTGATTGGTCAACTTTGAGTTTCCGACAGATTTTTTTTTGGCAGCACGAAGATAAGTGATTATTGATAGACCTAATGAGAGAAAGCGATTACAAACTACTATGCCGTGTTCGAACTTCTTTGAGAGAGGGCCGTAATTATATACTAGTCGTATACATTATTAAATAAATTTAAGCAGACCTTATTCCATGTGATAAACGAATACGCCATTATACGTTACAACTGAGTGTATCAGACGCATTTTTGCCCCTTCTGAAACCGACTTTACAGTAGTTCCTATTAATAATAACGAGTAGCCGGTGTATTAGTGTTCATGTTGCATACTTAAAATGCCATTATCATTCAAAATATTGATTTAAATATTTAAAATTTCTACTTATTGGTTACTCCTCAAGTTACACTGAACGCTTTGTCTGTTGCGTATGTACTAAACAAAACAACTGTCAGGAATCGCGATTTTTTGGAGTAATTCCTGTAAATAATAGAGGTCAGTGGATTTTTTACGTCTGCGTATACTATTCATATGTACCGATCAAATACATTATACGATTTTATGTTGGTATCATACTGCGAAGTTTCGGACATCTGTAGTTTTTATCGTTATTCGTAGACGACATTACGAAAGTGAGCATGGAATTTGAATTAATGAAGTAAGGAATTAAAGATATTCGGTCATGGCGTTTTGAAGGAACAATCCCGATATTAGCCTAGAGATTTTTCTTTTTAATTCGTTAACGGGTTACCCACGTGGCATTCTTGTCTGAGCCGAATCAACATGTGCAGTCTCCTATCATTTTATTAAAGCAAGATTTCTTCTGCATCATCGTATGTTTAAGATTTACTACTGTTAATAGTAACAGCACTTCAATAATGTTGTCTGCAACAATACAGAGAGTATATACAAGTCTTTTGTAACAACATTCTTACAATGAGCTAAAACCGGTTGGATTTTAAATAATAAGAAGTTAAACATTTTAAATGCCGATATGAAACTAGTCTAGTAGAATAACATTAGTCACTTTCAAATAATTTGTATTTGATTGAGACTGGTGTGAATAATTTTCAAGCAAATATGTTGTATTGAAGAATCACTTGTGAATATGACTTCTATTACTCCATTTAAATTTTAAAAAGATTGAAAATTATGTTGCATACGTTTTTTAAACATGGCTAAGAAACACGTCTTACAATACCATACTTCTTTAAATATAGCAATAGCATAAGGATACTCACTTCCACTAATGTTTCGCGCTCAGTGACTTTCCAAGACAGTCGTCGTAAAAGGTCAGATGTTCTGCGGCCCTGAACATATAAATATATCAAAGTGAAAATATATTTAAGCTTTTCCATGAAAGCATAAACCACGAATAATAAGTTTCAATTCAATATCGGATATTGTGAAAGAATATGGATATTTTTTGTTCTGTCGATTTAGAAAACATGAGAGGAAAAAAATTAAATGCTCAATAAACATCGCAATAAATCTTGAGGATGTGTGGAAACACTTTAGGAAATATTCAACAACAAAATAAGAACTAGCTATTAAAACAAAGAAATTGATATTGAGGAAGAAAATATTAAGTATGAGTATAAGCTCATTATAAGCGAAGAAACAATACAAATAATAGTCAAATCTATCAAATTAAATAAATACAAACAATTCAATGTAATATTCGACATGAAAAATTTAATGTTGAACCAAATTGTATTTATTAATGCTAGTATTATTATTGATATTACTGACACCATAAACAGTTCTACAAAAATAATTTATGGAGAATAATGAAATTTACAAATTGAACTGAATATTTGATTACCAGATTTCTAAACGAACATCCACAAATATATCGATAAGAAACCTCAGAAAAAAAACCTTTATAAATACACATACACATTAGTGCTAAACAATTGGCATGTGAAACAGTATTACGTTTTTTAATTTACGAAATAAATAATTATTCAGTATGAGTAATGAACAGGGTGGCTTAGTGTGACGTCTTAAGGGCTTCAACATTCCGATGAATCTGATTTTCGAGTTTAGATTTAAGATTTTGAATGCGTTAATTGAATCATTGTGGTTGACATTTCTCTGAGTCAGCATCACAACTAACAAACTGGGGTTTTGTTAACTTATTTGATTTTAGCTATAGCTAATTTGGCCAGTTACATAGTAGGGTTCTCTTCGAGTTACTTTGGGTTATATATAATATCTAGTTCTTGATAAAAACGAGTAAATTAGTTTCGTTAGATCCTTGCTTGGGAAATCAAACGTTTGCTAAGAGTTCATTACTTGTGCTCCGTATAGATTCCACCTCAATATAAAATCCTCTAGTTTTACACAAGACAATCACATGGGGGAGTTAACTCTCTTTATGATGAATTTTTATCAGTGATTAGGTTAGGTTAGTACATTCCAAGTAGCTTCTTCTTGGATTTATTAAAGAAGTGACTGATAGCTGGCCTTTCATCTGTTGGGCGCAAATCTTTACCCCTATTTTATTATGAGTTTGATAATATCTTCCCCTGGGTCTCTGTTAATTGGATCCTCGGTTTGTATTGCATTCTTTAGAGTCTAGACTGTGTGACTGTATTGAAGGTTATGCTTTGAATAGGTAGAAAGACAGTTGATACGAGGCGTGTTTTTTAAGTAAGGTCCGTTTGAAAATAAGTACACAACGAAAGGTTATTTCAAAAAAGTAAAATTATTTTCAGAAAGTACATACTTTACTCTATTTTTCGACATAGTTGCCAAGTTTGTTCAAACACTTATCATACCTCTCAACCAATTTTAAAATACCCTCTTCATAAAAACTTGCCGCCTGCTCCGATAACCAAGAGTTCACTGCCGTTTTCACGTCGTCGTCATCATTGCAACGGTTGCCACTGAGGTGTTGTTTGAGGTGGAGGAACAGATGGTAATCGCTCGGCGCAAGATGAGGACTGTAGGGTGGGTGGTCTAAAACTTCCCAGCCAAAACTGTCCAACAAATCGCGGGTGTGACCAGCTGTGTGAGGTCTTGCATTGTCATGAAGAAGGACAATTCCCTTTGTCAGCATGCCGCGTCTTTTGTTTTGAATCGCTCTGCGTAGCTTTCTCAGGGTTTGGCAGTATGCTTCTGCATTGATAGTGGTTCCTCGTTGCATGAAGTCAACCAACAAAACACCATGCCTATCCCAAAACACCGACGCCATGATTTTTCGCTGGGACAGAGTCTGTTTGGCCTTCACCTTTACAGGCGAGTGTGTGTGTCTCCATTCCATGGTCTGTTGCTTCGATTCGGGCGTGATATGCGAAACCCATGTTTCGTTTCCGGTTACGATCTGACTCAAGAAGCCGTCACCTTCTTCGTGATAACGAGTCAAGAACTTCATCGCACACTCAAATCTTTGGTTTTTGTGGTCCTCTGTTAGCAGTTTCGGGACCCAACGGGAGCACAGTTTCCTAACCTAAACTTTAGGTGTTCACAAACAATTTTGTAAAGCACTGATCTCGACACGTCAGGAAATTCGTTTGAGAGACCTGTTATTGTGAACCGCCTGTTCTCCCGAATCCTCGCTTCAACTGAAGTCACCAAATCGTCTTTAATCGAAGAAGGGCGACCGGAGCGGTCCTCATCATGGACATTGTCACGGCTATCTTTGAATTCTCGTACCCACTTACGCACTTTGCTTTCACTCATAACAGTGTCACCCTACACTTCGCAAATCTGTCGATGAATTTCTGCAGCAGACAGGTTCCTCGCTGACAAAAACCGTATCACTGAGCGAACCTCACACGCGGCGGGCGAGTTGATTTTCTTAAACATTTTGAAAGCACAGAACAGAACCGTACATGTTAGCTACAGAGCTGAAAGTGAGCACAGTTGTTCCCGAGGCATGCCGGTACACGACGCACGCGCTCGTTACGGTATCCACGCGAACTACTAGTGTCTACAGCAAAACGTACCTTACTTAAAAAACACGCCTCGTATGTGTTGGTACATCGGAGGTATATTCATTTTGATCCTAACCGACATTTTTTATCTTTGAACTACTCCTATCGCTTTCGTTCAGGGCAGCCTCTCTTTGGTATTGTCAAAATTTCCACTTTACGATGAATTTTTATCAATGATTAGGTTAGGTTAGGTTAGCACATTCCAAGTAGCTTCTTCTTGGATTTATTAAAGAAGTAACTGATAGCTGGCCTTTCAACTGTTGGGCGCAAATCTTTACCCTTATTTTAATTTATTTTAGGCTGCTCTCCTTTCCTCTGCAATTTTTGGGCATGTGTCATATAGTCTACATCAGTGATGTCAAGGATACGGCCCGTGGGCCGCATCCGGCCCCCGGGCCCTATCAATACGGCCCGCGATCGCAATGTGACACAGAAAGAATAATCCTGTTTTTAGAGCTTTTATACTTCACTCGATTCCTCTACGGAAGTTTTAAAATCTGGCCCGCCTACACATTCTAAATTTAATATACGGCCCTCTGCAAAATTGAGTTTGACACCTATGGTCAACATTATAATATTGTGGCACAGGGAATCTGTAAGGAGACACTTTAAATCTGATAAAAATATCAAAGGTTAATAGAGCAGTCTTCAGGGACTGCATTTATGTTGTGCCATCCATGTTTATTTTCCTATTGAACCACCTGACCACGATAATCGGTGCAGACTATACGATATTGGTTCTTAATGTCCTGCTCGGTTATTTCCGTCGGAATAAATTTGATGACGAATTTTCACTCAATCCTGTTAGCCGGTGTGTAAGCTTTTAGTTCTAGCGACTTTAACAGTATCTTGTTTCTCGCAAACTGTTAGCTGAACAGACATTTGTGAAATCCATTGACATTCGGTTTCTTCCCTGTTGGGTAACACATTGCAAGCCATTAATCTTGTAAAGAGACAGGTTAATCAGGTTGCTCACACAATCATTAGATAGTATTATTATTATTACTCATTATTGCTTGAGGACAGTGTTTAAACTCAAATTATTCATGAAAACTCATTTTCTTTTTTTGTATTTTTCTTCCTCCTCATATGTTCACTGTGTACCTGTTTTCGTTGTTCTTTCCATTATATTGCTGTTTTCTTCTGTATTTTAAATTTTGTGTTCATAATTTTTTTCTTAAATTGTCCTCTTTTCTGTATCATTTCCTTGCTGTTCCCTGCATGGTTTAAGTCTTTTTCAATTGGTTTGGCTGAGTGAGCCATTTACTGCATCAAAGATCCTCTCTGTGAGTTTAGTGTTGTTCGTTCTCTGCAAATGTCCACAGAATTGCAATCTACGTCTTCTGATCATGTCTTTCATTGGTCTTTTCATACTTATGCCGTCTTTATGTATTGCTCCAAAAAATTTACTGAGGATTTTGCGCTCAAATTTTTCCGCTTCCGTGATGCCACAAGCCCCAATCATGGTTGTTTCTGATGCATGCAATGCTTCTGGTAGTACCACTGTATTGTAATGCCTGAGTTTGGCCTACCTTGATATATTTATTTTGTTATAGTATGCCCATGTGAGCTTGTATGCCTTCTGACATTAACGTTTTAGTTATTCACTGATGTATCTGGGAAGTATCACACTGTATGACTGATGCTAGTCGCCCGGAAATGATGGGCCCTTTAAGTTATCACTCCAACTGGTAACTATACTTCCTTACCTGGGTAACAAACCGAAGCGCATTTTTTTAAAAAAGTTTCTGCACTCACATTTCTAATTTGAACTTTCATTATACTACAGAAAATATCAGTAACAATTAATACTTGTCTCCTTGCATTCGGGAGGACGTGGGTTCGAATCTCCGTCCGGGCATCCGGATTTGGGTTTTCCATGGTTTCCCCAAATAATTTCAGGGAATTGCCGGAATGCTTCCTTTAAAAGACCGTGCCCGAATTTCTGCCCCTTCATTTAGCCCAGTAATTTTCCGCCTCTAATGACGTAGATGTCGACCAGGCGCAAAGCCAAAGGGGGAAAAAAATCATTGTCACTGCACTCTAAGGGAAAAACAATTGTTTGTGTTGACGAACAAAAATAATACTTACTTGCATGTTCGGAGATAATGATGACGTCAGACTAATATGACAGTTACGCGTGGAGTGCAAGTGAACTGACCTCCTCGCGGCTTCCTGGCATGCGGAGGTCACGGTGAGTGTCTCCAGGAAAGAAATAACCAGCCAGCAGAAGTTGCTGGCAGAGACGAGGCTCCCGGAGCCGTAGTCACCTGATTCTCTGCCGATTGCTGACAGGTACCCGTAAAATAAGAGGAAGACTCCGTCTGTCAGCAGTAAGATCAAGGACAACAGCAGCTGCAGGCCATAGGCAGACCCCAAGCTGCGGGAGAGCTGCCAGTTCCTCAGGTGCAGTGGTCTCAGGCGCTGCACATACAGAGATATATCATAGTGTATCCTGTACAGTATTACATCTGACCGATATGAGAAAATTGCAAGTGCTTGGAACAACTGTAATGTGACAATTTCTTTCAGTATGTGACTACTTGCTAGGGAAGAACTTGTCGAACCCATAATTACTAACGTATCACTCAATCTGAATGATGTTTTGCTTGGTTGACTTACGAAATAGTAAGGAGGTATAAAAAATAAATATGACAACATGCTGAAGGTGTATTTCTAGTTAATTTCCCTAGTAAATTCTTGAATATCCAAACGGAACTACACGAACATCTGTAAAACTTTTGGGAAACTATCAAATTTTACATCAGTGGACTTTATTAAAGTAAAAACTGTTTAACGAGTTGCTTATGATTTAAAATTAGGCCGAAACTATTTTCCTTGTTCTTGAATAATGACACCGTAAGTTTAAAATACTTTTACTAGTGCCTGAAATTTCTAGTCTTTCAGAAACCAAATTAAATCAAATAACGGCAGTGCATCTTGAATTGCAGTAGTTTATTGCTGCTCGGGATCTAAGAAGCGTCCATAATCTACGTGGCTCTGTCTAGGAGGGGAAGGGGTTACCTCGAAAGCATAGTGTGGGGGGAGAGGGGTTTCCGAGCAAGGGCATGTAGCTTTTAATTCATATCCGTTTTATTAGTCACAGTTAAAATGAGGTACAGAACACACAAACAGTATGCAAATATTTATTTCTGCAATTTAATTATTTCAGTATGTAATTTACGATAATCTGACAGTACAAAATGTCTTCTAGAATCAATAGGGAGATAAGCTACGCGTTACACGGGGAGGGGGGCGGGGAAGGAGGGTAGAGAGACAAGTCTCCTCATGCTAGGTGTGGGGAGGAGGTTTCTCAGGAGGCCAAAATGGAGCTACGTGGTTTATGGACACTGCTGCTTCCTTGCCACAACTCTCTCTGATCTAATAGCATCGCTGTCCCACTGCACCACCGTTGGACATGGTCCTCTCTAGCAACGTTGATTTAATCTAACAGCCCGTCGTTGTAAAGAGCCTTGCAAATCTTGCTATTGTATATTCTATATGGTTAGATTTTTAATGAGACAGTTAATCAAATTACATAGCCTGCTATGAGGCACTAAACGCAAAATATGAATTCCATTGTATTAAATTTTCTTGGTATGATTTCTGTGATAGCTTCGCTAAGTTATTTGTAAATGGCAGATGAATCAGTCGTATCTAGCAGAACTAGTTCTAATTTAGCTTAAACACCTTGATGGACAACGGTTCATTCAGCCTGTCGCTATAAGTTGCCGACTTTATGATGTCATCACATTCTGTTATTCTAAAATCTCTTCAGACACCTTTCAACTCGTCAAAGAGACACTGAAAATTAGACAAAAACCTGTGGCCTTACTAAACCTTTAACATCCTCGAATCAGCTTTAATTACACACGCAGCAATTTGATTCTAAAATCGACCAACTGTGGGTACGATACGGATACTGTTCTGTAGTTGAGGTATTATATTAATATTGACGTGCTGATCAATTTTTGGTACGACCATACAGCATAATATTTTACTAGCCATATATGTAAGATGGTGGTAATAGTTAAATGATTATGAATTTTAACAAGCTTTAACAAAAAAGAAGTAACTAAAAAAGTACAGTAATAACAATTAAGTCACGTCTACCGAGTCCAACAGGCCTTTTACATGAAAAAATAAAAGTTTTTAAGTTTCATGGTTACCCCAGCTACTTTTTTTTTTGCGGATTCTTTTGAACAGTTATTTAATTGTATTATAACCTTCACCATATGAACGCGGGTTCGTATCCGCGACCGGATATCCAGATTTCGTTTTTCAATGGTTTCACGAAATCATTGCAGGCGAATGCCGGGGTGGCCGAATTCCTTCACTTTCGTTGAGCCCAGTCCTTTTTCGTCTATAATGCTCTTAAACTCGACCAGGCGTAAAGTCATAACAAATAAAAAACCATTACCCACACTGGCCACAGAAGTAAGTTTGTTGGTAAAACAGTAGCAACAATCTAAGAGAATGTAACAACAGATTGTTTCCTAGCATATGACTGCATCAATGTCTTCAATCCATCCATATAAAATAATTTTCGTTGAGAGTTTTTTATTTTTTGAAAAAGGGGGTCTTTTTGTATTTCTTCATATGTTTCTTTGTTAACGAATTTGCTACTCGTATCTCGAAAAAATAATAACTGAATAAAAATACCTCAGAACAAGATTTATTGCAGGTTGTAATACCTTTTCAACAATACAGCAAACTCAACACAGTACGAGGAAAAACATTCATCTCTGTTACAGGTATGCAAAAGTACCTTATTCTGTTTGACGGTGAATATAACACACCTTTTAAAATGTCTTTAAAAACGGAATGACGAGTCTTTGATGAGGGGTGGTTATAATTTTGCTTTAGAAATTCTATTTATGATAATTATTTGTCTTTTCATAAGGAGAAACTCTTTATTTTGAGAAAATTTCATTTATCTGCTTTGACTAATAGCGTATTTTAAAATACCTGAGTTGCAAAAGTAGTCGATTGCTTTTGCTGCTTTAATGTGTACGATGTTAACATGTGAAACACAGATGGTGGGCTATATGCAAGATGTTTCAGATGAATTGGACAAGGAAGGCCAAGTTGATAGTGTGGCACTACGTCTTTCTGAGGCGTTTGACAGAGTGGGACATAAAATGGTTTTAAATAAACTGAAATCTATTGGATTGGATGAAAAAAATACTTGCTGGGTAGAGTAATTCTTAAAGGCCAGAAAGCAAAATGTTAGAGTAGGAAATACATTACCAAAAGAGGTGAAAGTAAATATGGGAGTGTCACAGGGTAGTGTATTGGGACAATTTGCTGTTCATAATTCGCATGAATGACTGTGTTGATGGATTACGGTCAGATTCTAGGTAGATTGCGGGTGATATAATGGCATACAATAGGATCAAAACAGGAGAAGACTGTGATCAGCTGCAAGGTGACCTGGATAGAATATCTTAATGGGTTGGTCAGCATGGAATGAAGATAAATGCCAAGAAAAGTCAGCTTATTACGTACACAGATAAAAAACTAAAGGTTAACTACGATTATGGGGTGGAGTCAGAATTGCTGGTTGAAAGCTTGAAGTGTAAATATCATGGCATAACGTTTGATATCAAACTAAATTGGGCAGAGCACATTGGGCAGTTGATAGGAAAAGGTTACGAAATCCAGCATTTACTGGAGAGGGTGATGAGAGGATGTACCAGAGAGGTTAGGGAATTGGGTTACAAATGGTAAGACCATTGGTTGAATATGATGGTGTAAGTTGGGACCCACATTTTGGTTATCAAATACAGAAGTTGAAAGGTGTGCAAAGAAGAGAAGCTAGATTTGTTTGTGGAAATTATCGCAGGACCCAGTCAGTAACTGATATAATAAGGGAGCTGGTTTTGGACCCATTGGATGAAAGGAGGAGGGTGAAGAGAGTGCTGGGAATGTACAGGGCATATGTTGGTGATGGGGTTTGGAGGTATATTGGTCAAAGAATTAGGAATATAGCGTGGAAGGGGAAAGGCGACCATGACCACAAGCTTGCGCTTGATTCCATGCTTAAGGAAGTGGGAAAATTTTCTTGTGTTGGTAAGGGTATCAGGGATTGGAAAAAATTGTCAAATGTAGTGATGAATAATTGTCCAAAAACGCTTAAGGAATTTATAATTAAATTTTTTAAATCATAATAGTAAATGTGGGAGGAATTTAATATTCCAATTATAAAATAAATTTAAAAAAAGATTATGTGTATAAAAAAGGGGAAATGGATGACTAGGGGAATTGCCACAGAAGTGTTAGCTCCATGGCAATTAAATTAATAATAACAATTATTCAAAACTTGGCGGCCTGTGCGAAAAATTCACGGTTGATATTTGACTAATAGCGAGATTGGTAGTTTGTATTAGGATGAAAGAAAAACCGGCTTAATTATAGCAATTGCTTAAACAGGTAAGTAAGTAGCAAGACACTTGCAACGACTTTCGACACAATTAGAAATGATGAATTGGTTTCCTGAAAGATAGAGAAATATCTGAAGAGTTCCTTATTCTAGGAAACACACACGTTTAATCAATATCACTGATATATGTGATGCTGTTATCTAGCGATAATGCGATCACTGCTTATCGACGCCAGTGTAGTCTAGCGGCTTGGCCCTGAACTATCGCATACCAATGACCATTGCTCATAATTTGGCCATTTAAGGGTTGAATTTCGAAAAATTTATTTCTTAATTAATGATTTTGCCAAGGAGGAGAACTTAATATTTAAAATGATGCCTCATTTATCGATTTTGGTTAAGTATGAAGAGAGAAAGAAGGCTGGTCACAAAAAAAATCTTTTAGAAATAATATATGATACGGAAGGGGATTAAGCGTTGCATTCCTGTCGATAAATACCATAGCCAAAGTAAACATACGTTTGTAACAACGCTGAGCTCGACCGGTGCGCGATGGTTATGCGATGTTTGCAACTTACCTGCACTGTGAGGCGAACAGTCCTGTCGAAACACGCAGTGGCCGGGCTCCGTCTTACATCGTCCAGCGCGGCGTTCATTTCGCGCAGGTGCCCGCTCGCGGCTGCTACTATGTATGTAAACATGTTGTACTGAAAATGCGTGCCGAGCTTACCGAACGTGTAAAGTGCGAATGCAGACTTACGGAAAGCACTAACATGCTTAGTGAGGATGTAAAGAAGTCCTGCTGCAGGCACGGTGTATAGCATCAGAAGCATTAAGCGCATCATTACGCGTCGAGAGAAGCAGTTGAATACCAGCCCATGCCTTCTCAGCGAACTAGATGTCACAGCTCGGAATTCTGTGAATGATTTGGCTATGTCTCCCGCTTTTAAGCAGGAAATTATGATTCCTAATTGGTTGATGATTAACACCGGTGCTATTCCTAACATAACGTCGCTATCGATAAGGCTTTTATCTTTATTATCACTCTTTTCAACCATTAATAAATACAGAAGCGACATAACAGCAATCAGCAGAAAAGAATAGACAAGTAATGGCTTCGATAATTTCGTTTTAAGTGCTTCCGCTTTTATTTGCACTGTTATAGGTAGCACACCAAACAATTGTGCCATTCTTATATTGAAAATAACTATCCACTTCGTTAAGGAGCCTGCCATTTCAAGCTCTTAAAAACCTTGCTTCGCTTCCAAGTGTGATTCCGTAACTACTAGACATTCGGACAGCTTGCTGGATCACGTAGTCCACATCTCCAATAACTGAAACGCATTCATCAAGCACGTGACAGGTCGTTACTAATTCGATCTCAACTAGTTGTTTACGCACGTCGTCAACTCCGGGCATCACGTAAAGTGTCCTGCGTCATAAAAGTTATTATGCCAAGCCATAAATCATTCCAATGTAATTCGGTTAGATCAATTCCGTCATTATGAAACTGTGGCACGCTTGAGGTGCATTAAAGGTTTTATTACTTGAAGTTAGTTTTAGACACACTGTTTCAATAGTTTGCTTATTGGTACTATACGTAGAAAACAGATTTATTTCCTAACGTTTTTAGTGCGTTTTCTGTTGGAGAACTCCATTGAAAACCTTTCTCAGACGGAATTTGTTTGTGCACTAATTAGAAAGTAAATATAGCATTTGCAGAATGTATTGTACCCTTAACATCTGCTAACAGATTACAAGAATTAGGCAACAAATGCTACTGTTGTGAATAGTTAAAGAGTACTAACATAATAAATATGGCAAGGAAGCCTTAACTGTTATCCTATTGCAACTAGAAACTGATCTAATCTTTGTAGTGTTACTTTCCATTTACACTAATTCCATAGAATTACTTTTCATTGTTTCCGCTTTCTTCATCGACAAGAATGTAACTTTTACCTTTACACGCTAAAGTATTTAATACTTCCGAGTTATCTTAAAAAATATAAAGTTTCCCATGCCTTAAAAAATAATGATAAAATTAGAAATGAATATTAAAATTATTCAGCATGATAATTACTAAATGAGTGTGCTGTAATGGTCATTTATGTTCTTCCATTCAAGAAAATATTAAATTTGACGATAAAGCTTGGGTAGTGTAGAGTGCGGAAACGACATACTTATTATCCTGTAGCAAATGGAACCAAGAACTGGACCACGGCATATGCAAAGGTTTTTCAGTGTGCCATAAAAAGAGTTTTCAGGTACAACGTTGAACTGCAGAAATACTTAATGTAAGTGCGAACGTGATTAGTACAAGAAGTGTCGTTATTGTCAGTGTGTCTGTATTTACTTGATGTTAGTTTTTTGGTTTATGTTAACTGCTACATATGTGACCATTACACATTTATTCGAAAAAAAGTCGAATTCTATCTGATTTGTTTGTTGCTGTTAAATAGTCACTAAAAATCTATAACAGTTAATCTACAGCAAAATGTTTCAGTTACAGGAATCGGACTTCCGTAAATTTGGACGTAGGCCCGAGAGAGAAACGTGATCAGATTTAATTACTTCCACTAAAAATTTATACTGTGATTACGAGTAAGCACTCTCAAAGGAAAGGGTAATTAGGTATCCCGCTGAATTGTAAATTTTTGGTATAGAACTACAACACTGCAAATACGCATAATTAACAGTTACTTTTTGTGAGGGAACATTCTCACCACTTTATGTAATGTAAACAGTTTCTAGTAACTAATACACAATGGCAATTAGCAATTCATTCCATGACATTAATAAAGGAGAGAGTGACTGATATTAGGAGACGATTTTTTTTTTCACGTTTAGAAATGTGGTGATGTCTAATCTACAGACAGCTTCTCTCGAGATCAATTATAAAGGTTTTATCCTTGTAATAGCATTACAAGATCTGCACCAAAAACTCATCTAGTCGAGAGACTAAAAGCAGGAACCTTCTTTGTTTAAGTTGATTACAGCTGGTAGAAGCACTGTAAGATGTAAATCAGAGAACTGTTTACAGAATTTGAGGGGACGGAGCAAAGTAGGTGTGGGAAGGCTCGGCGTGGCGGTATAATGAGACGGTCTGGCGGGCATGACCTGCTACTCTAATGCGGTCTCTTTTGAATGCTCATCTCTATTGCCACTTCTTTACAACTTTATTCACTGCTGCCGTCTACCCAGCTACTTCATTATTCATTCACCAGCAACGCTAAAGAGGAGCTTTCTCCCAAAGAAAAGTCCATCCAAACTTTTCCCACCTCTTACGGTTAGACTTTTTCTCAAAAGATGCCAGCCATTTTATTACGACAGTTATTTTCACAGGAATCATATGTTATGAGTTGAATCATAGATAATTCAGCATTTATACGTTTCACAACAGCAGAGTATAATATTGGCCGTACTTCCTCCTGTAATCTTTTGGAAGCATTTCGCCATTCATAGTATACTTCGTAATTATTCTTAAAATACGAGTAGTTCTTCATTTAAGTACAGTATTAGTAATGGTTTTTAATTGGTTTCCAACTCGCAAAATGTTGCTTCTTATGAATGATTAATGGAATAGCTGGTGCCCTGAAAAATGCTACACGAACCTTGGTTTTCTGAATTTTATTAAAGAGATTTGGAAAACGAATTTGTACCTATAATCATTTTAGAAAATTACTTCTGTCATAGCATCATCTTGACAGTGTCCCCTGTTTTAAATAAGTCAGATTTCCAGCCATACGACTGTATTAGAAACATAAGAGCAGTAAATCATGATTTCAGATAAAATTTACTCTTATATTGCATTCTGCGTCTAAGTAATAGATGGAGTTCAGAGGGTGATAGTGGTGGACCAGGACCCAGAAGGGTGACGTACTGTGCCTTATAGCTTCCCTACCGAGCGTGGTGGTGTAACGGCTAGTGTTCTGGCCTCGCATTCGGGAGGACGGCGGTTCGAATCCCCCTCCGGGCATCCAGATTTGGGTTTTCCATGGTTTCCCAAATCACTCCAGGCAAATGCCGGGATGCTTCCTTCAAAAGCCCATGGCTGAATTCCTTCCCATTCCTTGTCCCCCATCCTTTCCCGCATCTAAAGACCTCGCTGTTAGAGAGACGTTAAGCAGATTAAAAAAAAAAAAAAAATAGTTTCCCTAAATGGAAATATAGAATAGTTTAATCCTCCTCTGGACACGAATTCATTCGTGACACTAAAACATTCATTATCAGATTTTTCTCTGATTGCTTTACGTTTCGTCGACGATGTGGTTAATAGAGGCGGGAAAGAACTGAGGGCAAGGAACGGTAAGGAATTCAGCCACAGAATTTTGGAGGAACTATCCAGGCATTCGCCTGTAGTGATTTGGGAAAATCTGGTTGGCCGGTAGGGGATTCGAAACCGCCTCCTCCCCTAGGCGAGGCCAGAGCGTTACCGCTAATCCACTACGCTGGCAGAATATTTACGGACAGCGGGAAATAAGCAGGACGTTTTGGCTGGTGTGAAAAGGTACAGAGTTGTGTTCAAAGACACGTTATAAACGGAGGGTCAGCGCTCTGTTAAATCCATCTCAAACAACAAATTTAAGAAATAAATCTGCACTTAAAACTTAATCAAAAATATAGTTAAGTATAAAACGTTGTTTTTTTTTTTCGTTTAGAGTGGTTCCAATTACAATAGCACTATCCGATAAAGAAGTCAACATTTTATCCATGAGTTCATGACTTTCAATAACATTCTTCGGAATACATCGTATTCTATAATTGCTTTCTTTATATTCTATACCAATTAACTCAGAAACTTTAGTGTCACATAAATCTGTCTATATTTGCAGAGCTTTAAGGACACTTATGGAACAGAGTTATCAGAGCCCTTATAGGTATTTAAGTCTTAAAGAAACATGTTTGTGTGAAAACATTCTAATTTAGACCTCAAGGATGTTTGATACGTTTTTGGATAGCTATGTTTTTAATATTATTTATTTATAACCTATGTTTTAAAACATGTATATCATAAGAAAAAGTATAGAAACGTACGTGAATTGTGATATTCAGATAATTAAGTTTATAGAAAACATTATTTATTATGATATTTGTAATTCTGGGTAAAAATTTCACATGACACAGTTTCACTGATATTTCAGCAAAGTAGAAACTGACAGTAGGAATTTTCGATTCTATCTGAATATCACGAGCGACAGGAATGATTTACGCCCAGCGCACACAGGTACACTGTTTACGATCAACACCATACATCTCTAAACAAATTAATAACCGAAAAAAACAAACAAGCATAAAAATTAATAGTATAAATTAATTAAATTTGCAATTGTTTTATGTTTTTAAAAGGTTTCCAAATTGAAACAGAGACCAAAATTCTGTTTACAGCAGGGAAATTCTGGTGCTGACTCATTCCGTACGTGACTATTGTCAGAAGAACATGTTTATAGGCTCTGAAAACACCAGATAGATGTATTAGATATTTGTTTCTGTTTGAAATATAACATTTTTTCTGTTAATTCACTAATAAACAATAAAAGAGGTGTTATGTAGGTAAGTAACATAGTAAAAAAAGTACTAAAAATAAATAGAAAACTGACTTTAAAAAGTGAAGAGTTAAAAATATGCTTTTCAGCATCAATGATTTTAATTTCTGAATGTTGTTGGATTAATAAAAACTTCCCAAAGTTTTTTTGTTTGTATATAACGTTTAAGATTACTGTCAGAACTTAGTAATGAGCTACAGTGCATTAAATCTCGTACGGTATTTCGAGATGCATTAATTTTGTTGAATTCTTCGTGAACTTCTCTATATGAAAACTATTACATATGTTAACTCATGACATAAGTTATTACTATAACTAAGTTTACTTGAAATCCACCACATACGGCCATCCAGATTTCGGTTATTCGACAGACAGAGAGAGAGTGAAGTAATTCCCGAAACTTATGAGGTTGGCTCCTATATTATCAAAAAATAATAGCACTTACTCTTTTTTAAATAAATTAATATACACACGAAACTTTTATTATACGTTTATGTATGTATATTCGTTTGGGCCAACTAGGACCACGTGAAGCCTTTGTTTTGATTGGATTTGCTGTGGATGTGTACACATCAGTGTTACAACTAAGGTTGTTAGACCTAGAGAGGAGCTAAGGTTTAACATGGAATCCGTACCACGGAAACGTTCTGGCGTATTTCAAAATACACAGTAAGCTGTGCCACAGGTAAAGGTCGGGTGAAGGGCAAATGAAAATTCCCGCATAGACAGGTACCTCCAGTCAAATTCTTTAGCCACTGAGCCACCAGGCCGTTATATATTTTGTAATATATTTATTATTTACATAGCTAACTACTGAGGAAATAGGCTATTTACATTTTGAATGCAACGTAACAGAAAAAATGAAGTCATGACAGAATCTCTGTACATTTTTAACATTGTACACAATTGTCAGAAATACAAACTTTTTTAGATGATTATTTTATTTTGTGCGGAGCATTAAATAATCGTACACATAAATAAAATGAATTTTAGACATGCAAGTTTATCGATACTTGTGACATAGTATAGTACAGCGCACCATATTTGATGATTTTTTTAATAAAATGGTTTGCACTTGTTTATGATTAAATTGACCAAAGTATTGTGAACATTACTTTCTAATTTTCTATATAATACTGAATGTAGTCAGTTTTCGGAATGAATCAGTTTCATTTGTCTCTGCAATTATATATAACAAAACGCAGCTTCTGAAATAAACATTCCTACACGGGAAGCATTCTTGGAAAAACATAAACTGTAATAAGTATACAGATTTTAAGTTAGTTTTTTTTTTACCTTTTCATCTCTACATACCCCTTACAACTTACGTCCTCGATTATTTGCTTCATATATTCTAATCTCTGTCTTCCTCTACGGTTCTTACCTTCGACTTTTCTATGCACTAACAAATTAACCAATCCAGCATGTCTCAAAATATGACCTCCCATACTCTCTCTTCATTCTGTAAGCTTCTTCCACAAACTTCTTTCCTCACCCATCATCTCAAAACCTCGTTCATTTCGAACTTCGTCTGCCCACTTAATTTTCAGCATTCTTGTGTAGCACCACATTTCAAATTCTTCAGTTCTTTCTGGTATTCCTAAAGTTCATGCTTCGCTACCATAAAGTGCTGTGCTCCACACATATAATTTTAAAAAGTACTAGCACTAGATCAATATTTGAAACTAAAATATTTGTCTTTTTCATGAAGGTTATTTTTGCTAGTGCTATTCTGCTTTAACTATCATTCCTGCTTCGGCCATCGGTTGTAAATTTGTTTCCCAAGTAGAAGAATTCACTTACTTCTCCTATTGCATCTGATCCTGTTTTTATATTGAATCTAATGTGATTGGTATCATTTCTGCTACACTTAATCACTTTTATCTTGCTTTGATTTATATTCAGTTCAAAATTTCCTTCTGTATTTAGTTCATGCTATTGAGTAACTTCACAATATCCTCAGCCTGTTCTGCTATGAAGACAATGTCATCAGCAAATCGTAGCATACTGATTTTTTCTCCCTGAACACTTATGACACATGATATATATTTTTTTTTACTTCCTTTATTACTTCCTCTACATAAAAGTTGAATATTATTGGTGATAGACTACTACCTTGTCTCACACCTTTTTTAACTAATGTATATCTCCCATGGTTCTCTACTTTTATTATAGCCACTTGATTCTAATATAGTTTATATTCTTCTATCTCGATACTTTGAAAATGAATTCTTTAAAATTTTAAACATCTTGTCCCACCTAAGCTTATCAAAAGCTTTAACTAAATCAAGAAATGCCATATAAGTATCTTTGTTATTCTTGATCCGCCCTTCAAGTATTAATCTTAAAGCCAGTATTGTTTCCCTTGCGCCGTGGTTTTTCCTAAACCCAAAGTGATCTTCATCTACTATCACTTCTACTACCTTTACCATTTAAGTTAGTAACTAAGTTTAAGGTTATGAATCATCGCTAAAACTATTTTGTATGTTAAAAATTGCGTGTTGTTTTTGATTCCTTGTAATTAAGAAGTTCATATGAACAGAAACGTTCTATATTTAGAATTCCCGAAACATATCACGCCTCAGTAAAAAATTTACTTAGAAAATGACAGTGACTAGCTTTTCTGCTATTTGTTTTTAAAACTATACTAGAATTTGTATGACTGTTTTCATTTAATATAGATAAAAGCTAGTATCAATTTCAGCATTTGCCTTGATAACTGAGTAAAATTACACTGAAACTGTAATGAGAACATTTTTGCATTCCTGATTTTTTATTTTAATATACACTTTTCGCATCTAACGCTGCTTCTTAAGGCTCTGTTTTGGTAACAAGCTGAATCCACTGAGTCTAATTAGCTATTCAAATCCTCGCAGTCGTCTTAATCAACGATGTTTCTCCAGAGCAGGGGTAATTTTTTGCCAAGAGGAGTTGTCAAGGTGGTTAAAACGACGGAGCTGCGAAGTAGATTACAGGGGTGGTGCGGTGGCAAGTGCCGGGGCGTGGTGGCGGCCACCATATGAAGACTAATGTCGCCCCGGACAGCAGATTAATCTCCGGCCGAGGACCACAGCCACACTTACGGAAACAACGTTGCCACGCCCACTGTGCCCTCCAGCTCAACACTGCCAGCCAGCTACCAGTACGTCTTCAACTGTGTTAATACCAACAGCTCACGACAAGTCTAAAAGTCTCCTCTTGTCCTCAAACGGGTGCTCAAAGTAAATATAGCACAGTCGTTTATTAAAAAGTCGATCAAGAATAATGTGTTGTTAGGGCGCTAATGACGCGCTTTAAAGGTAGTACAACAACAATAATAATCTAATCATCAGTTTTTCACAGAACCTTCTTTCTATTTGGGAGAAATATTTCAGAATGAATTCATCCTTTCTTGACCCCATATGAGGAGAGTCTAGAAGATCCTGAACAGTAGAAACGCTTTTTAAAACAGTAATAATAACTAAAAAAGGTCAAGAACGATTATGGCATTGCAGATACATAGTAATTTTTAAATTGTTTTCATTTTTATGGAATGGGGGGGGGGGGGTAAGGTAGATATTATTCTTACGTGAGAACGTTGCTGAATTATTTTTATTTATATTAAAATAACTTTATTTACATGTTTTTTGGCCGCATAATATTTATATTACTTCTTTGATAAACTAAACTAGTTGTTTTTTTAATAAAAATCCGTCTTCTAACAACTGGTTTTATTTTTAACTTTCATCTACCAGACGCGTTTCGCCCTTCTGGAGTGGGGCATCGTCAGTGGTAAAAATTGTAGTGGCTAGCACTGACGATGCCCCACTCCAGAAGGGCGAAACGCGTCTGGTAGATGAAAGTTAAAAATAAAACCAGTTGTTAGAAGACGGATTTTTATTAAAAAATATTTATGCAACAACTGCGGAACATGGCCTACAACAAAGTTAATGATACACTAGTTTTGTCTTTCTAATAAAGAGTAAAAATGCATTTAGGCCAAGTCAACTGGTTATCTCCTCAACAATATTATTACCTTCTTCTTTCTATCTTATAATGAAATTTCTATTTTATAACGACGTTTATCAGAGCTATACGTTTTTTTTAACTGCTTTACGTCTCTCAACAGCGAGGTCTTTAGAGACGGGAAAGGATGGGTGCAAGTAATGGGAAGGAATTCGGCCATGGCCTTTTTAAGGAAGCATCCCGGCATTTGCCTGGAGTGATTTGGGAAACCATGGAAAACCCAAATCTGGATGCTCGGACGGGGATTCGAACCGCCGTCCTCCCGAATACGAGGCCAGAACGCTATCCGTTACACCACAACACTCGGTGCTACATGATTGACGATACGTGGTTTATATCACACTCTGATGAAGTGAACGAGTGTCTTACCTCAGAAGGATTGTAAACAGGATCGCACAACACAGGAGTTGGTTATTTTGCTATTTTTGGTGTAAATGTGAGATATACGAGGTGTACTCAAAAAATAATCACGCGGCAACAGAGAGCTTTAGAGCAGACCTCTTGAGTAGTTTTTTAAATAATTTTTTCTGTTTCTGTCTCTTCCCGTCCCCTTTAGTTCCAGTATTATTTCTCTTTTCTGCGTTCGTGGCGATTTTTTGTAATGGGTGATTTAATGGTATAAACTGGAAAAAATTTAATTGAAACAACCTTTGAAGCAAGCTAGCAGACATGAAGCACTAAGAAGTACACAATGTTGCAAATTATTTACTGGAATCAAAATAAGACATAAATAAATTAAAGAAATACCTTCGACAGTGAATGTCCAAACCAAAACATATGACACCAATTTCAGAAAATGAAGTTACATGCATAAATTGGTACATTTCAACTGTGACAGCTCTATTCAAAGTGAAATGTTTCTAATTTTCTGTTCACATAGTGTTTATAGATAATCATTTCACCATAGGATATACACAAATCTTACTATAATATACAGAAGACAATTCTGGTATCGAATGCATGAAAATACTCTCTAAATATCGAATACTGTTAGTCTAATTACTAAACTTTGAGACACTCAAATCTTTGATGTTTTCTGACAGTGCTAGAGCAGTTACTTTGCTGTAATTCACTGTGGAATTGTCAACTGTGAATTTTTCCTGGTTTCATGACAGAAGGAATATGGAGTTGACATTTGGCTAAAACGCTTTGATCAAACCAAAGATGGTGAAATATTTCATAAAAAGGAACATAACTGTTGACACTCACTGCTAGTTTTTGTTTATTATTTCAATGGACCAGTGCATTTTTAATCTTTCTTTTGATGTTCAAACAAGTAACAGTGTAGTACTATGCAGGTATACTGCTTCGGAGTTGTGGCGAGACAACTGACAGTTCCCTCACCAGGACAGAACGCCTTCTCGCTCAACCTTCTCAGTTCACCATTGATGAGCCAAAAATCATCTGGCTGTCCTTCCAAGGCCTCCCTACTCCACACACCTGGCACTCTGTGATCATTATTATTATTACGAAAATTTATGTTAATGCCGAAAGGACTCCATTTTGGTGCTATTGAATAAAAATAAACAAATTCGTTACTGGTATTGAAAAGCAGTTCAAAAGAAATTTTGAGAAGTGGGAACGCCGAAAGGATAAATGTTTGAATAGAGGAAGGGAATGCTTGGAGGGTACGAGGAACAAAATCTGTGAGGTAAATAGTAAAAATTAAGTTACTTTCTAAAAGACTTCCTATGTTCAATAATCTGCACACTGCCCTTACAAGCTACTGAAATATTAAGATCACATGTTTTGTAGCTGAACTATCTTAAGTTGTGTTTTGAACTATCAGCAGATCTTTACTTTTACGTTAAACGAACTGTAACCAGGAAAAAAAACATGCACAATATTTATTTTTTATTTTTAAAATGGGAGTGCTATTAATAAGCTACAGAGAACGTAACAATTACTTTTTTATTTTGATTTTGACGGAGTTTCATTTAATGTACTGGTCAACGACTCGCGGGAAGAATGTATGCTTCATTATAACCTGACGTCGAAAATATAGTGTCAGTTTTTCATTGAATGCGATTCGCTCTAAAATTACTGTTAGTATTTCCATGGGGTTTCGAGTAACGTATACCGTCAAATAGGGTGTGAACCAATTTGTTGTGAAAAATGAGATATTAAGGGTAATTTTTCGTTGAACGCGATTCAGGCAAATACTACTGATGTGTATTGATGGGTTAAGATTAGTGCATAGTCCTTGGGCCAATGGAAAAAATTTGGTATCATTCAATTTGATATGATGATTAATTTTTAGCTGAATAATTCACACTTAAACTATTGTCGAATTTTGACGAGGTTTCGTTACATGGATAGCCCGTTGACCTGCTGATAAATACGATATACTTTCTTTTTATGTGACATGGTAAATCTGAACAAATTTACGATTACTTTCTTTGAACGTGGTTCACCCAAAAACTATTGGTGGTATTTTGATGTTGTTCTGATTGAGCGAATGAGTGCGAGCAAACTGACAGAAGATGATGGGGCGTCGTTTGCGAAACTGTTGCAGGATTTATTGTATGGACTTGAATAGGGATTTGAATTGGAACTTCAGGACGTAGTGGACACATGAAGAAAGGTTTTTGGACATAATGAGGCAATGTCGTTAGATCCAATGTGAATCTGAGCAAATAGAAGTTTTACAAAAACTTACCGCATGGAGTAGGATAGTTCGAAGAACTTACCTCCACAACGTCAAGGATTGTTGTGTGGTAGCATAGTGGCTTGAATGTCACAAAATGATGCAATCTGTAGCAGTCAACAAACACTGTAAATTAAACATAAAATCCATCCTATTTGTATTGGGTTTCACGTGATCTAATCCATTTTAATGATACAGTAAAGAATATCATGATATATTGCTTTTATTTAATAGTACTTCATGTCATCTGTCAAAGATGATGTTTTTAAAAAATTAAGATAACTTTTTTGTGTTTTGCTTGGACAGTCTTTTTTGTATACAATATATCGTATATGTACAAATTATAATTCATTGTATTTATTACGTAGCCAAGTAGTGAAAGGGCTAGAGTGTTTTCTTAGCGTACAAAGGGTCGAGTCGTCGGTTTTAATTAAGAGTTATGTTTTTTTCTTGTCCCGCACAAACTGTAAAATATGTAATAATAGAGATGTAATTATATATACAGAGAAAGATAAATACTGCCAGAGTTGCACTGGTTGTATGGCTGACATTGTCAATGTATATAAAAAAAAGTTTGCGGTATCAGTGTAGAGTTTCAGACGAGTTAACGGATTAGTGCGTGTTAAGAACAAATTCGTGACTGGAACACAACTTTTTTTTTGTAAGAAAGTTAGGGAATGTTGTAAGTAGGTGACTATGAGTTTATAAAATACCACTTACAATGTTTAATTTGTCAACTAATTCGTACCAAATATTTTGAAATGAAATTATGATAAGTTACAAGTCGAAAAAAAAAAACGAGTGTTTCTTTGGCACCTGTGACTGTCACTGTCAGAAAGCATTGAATTTATATAATCAATGTAATCCAATTTATATTCTATCTCAGCAACAGTATTAATTCTGCTGATTAGTGTTATGATTGATTTCGAAATTTACTTCACAGTGAAAGTAAACAACTATACACTGCAATGCACCTAATATTTCCCAGAGTTTCCAGCAGGCCTTCAAGGCTTTTCTAGATGAAGCTGCACAGCAATGTATATTTCAGTATTATTTAAGTGTATTGGTTTGGTAGCTTAATCTTCTTACAAGAAAGAATGGTTGTCGTCAGGATAGTGTAACTCCATGAATGAACACGTAATGTTTTCCTAGTGTTTTTGAAATTGTCAGTAAATCTGAGATTGCCGGACGTTTTATTCAACTTTCAAAAATATTATACAAACAATTTATTTATGGATTATCAATAGCCGGTATTGCTCCCTATTGCAAGTTAAGTAGTACAAGATACTATTTTACAAGAAACGAAGTGAAAACGCTTTTTCTCCAAAAAATAAGCGATTCTGTAGTTATGCGCTTTCAGTTTCTAGATCATAAAAAATGGAAGAAACAATGGTTCTCATATGCACTAGAAATCATATGCATTTTTGCACGCTAAATAAAACAAACACACTTTCCACACAGTGTAAAGCCAGTGCTATATGAGTAAATGAATTGTAACTACGGCAGCGAATATGATTTACGGTAAGAAGCAATATCTTACATAGAATTCACAAAACCTCTCACAATTAGACACTGATACATATTCTGACTAAGTATGTGGCACGGCGTACTAATAACTTAGTAGGTGACCCAAGCGAAGCACAGAATCGGCTCCGTAGAAACTGGTGACAACACGTGTCCAATCAGATTTTTTTGTAATTAACTCAATCATCAAATGAATCCATTGGAATATTTCAGTTATAACTGTTGTATTCAAAATCCAATTCTGCTGATTTTCTGTTCACATTGTCGCTACAGATAATCAGTACACCATAGGAAATACACACCTATTATTGAAATACTCTCAGGAGACTTCTGGCATCAATCAAATGAAAGTATGCTCAAAACGTCGCATATTATCAGACTGTTCACTGACAGTGTTAGAACAGTTTATTTGCTGTAAGTTTGCTGTGAAATTGTTAATGAATACTCCCTAGCGGTTACACATTGCTATTTCAAGTATAGCTGCTCCTTCTTACTATAATATATCTGCACCGGCAGCTGATTAATTGCACAATAATAAGTTTCATCCAAATGTGCAGCATAACATTGAATTTCATGTCATATAACGGAAGTGAATCCTTATTGAATCTACAGTGGCAGTTACAGCTGATCTTATTGTAAAGTTCATGTTTTAGGTGTTCATCGAAGTGAGTTAAGTGTAGCTGTTTTCACACACAGTTGAACAAAGAAACGCTGACATAGTCAAGAAATGCAGTATATCTTTAGTGTGTTGCGTGTTTGTGTGGTGCTAGAGCGCCGTGGCGTTGCCGTGCAGGTAGTGCTGGCGCACCGCCTTCACCCTCTTGCGCACGGCGGGCAGGTTCCTCTCGATGAGCTGCTCGAGGTCCAGGTCGTCCATGGCGCCCTGCAGCTGCGCCTTGAGCGGCTGCTCCAGCGTGAACCTCACCAGCGTCGGCACCGCCGTCAGCAGCCCGTCCAGCAAGTAGTCCACGGAGCCCAGCCCCGCAGACCTGCCCACAAACACGCCCGCACTAGTTAGCCACTAAAAAAGTCGCCGCAAATATTTATTTTGTAGTAACTATTAGCGTTAAGAGAGGCAGTTTGGTTTGCTGAACCAGGGCAGCAAAGCAACCTTACTCCAGTGTTTGTGACTTCAAGCACAGACTGCATGTGCAGTTTCTGTGAAAACGTCAGTACCAGCTGGAGCACACGCAGAGAGCATGGGAAGCCCATGTAGTATTCATCTGGCAATCACGAGAAGGTCCAGCCAATGACAGGCGTCCTTTCCTTACCACTAGTCTCAGAGAAGCTAGTTTGAAAAAAAGTAGTAGGAGCAGTTGTTGATGTGGATTTTGGAGAGTATCTCAGCCTTCATGCCGTTGTGATTGTATTAAGGAAATTCTATCACTTCTCCACCGTCTGCTGGCTCAGAAATGCTACTACCAATATTTTAATCGAATGATCTACTATTTGTCACTATCGGAGTACCTCAGATACGTCTAGCATTTCCTGTACCTTTGAAGTGCACAAACCGTGTACTATATATCTTTCTCAACTTTTCTGCAATAAATCCAACATAACAACATCTCTTTGCACTCATTTAAAAAAGGAGTTATTTACGTAACTGCAGTTAAGTTATTGCAAATTTTATGTTTTCCATAGCTAAATGCTCACAAATGTCGTTTAGAAACACGACATCTCAACCTGCAGTAAGTGAGCTGGGTCCCATCCTGGGGTAAGCTGTGTCACCTTGTTTGGTGAACCACGCGACAAAGTAACGACGCTATACTGTACACGGTAAAGCAGAACGAGCCAAGCACCCCTTCCGTTCTGACAGCTGTTTTTTCCCGGTATCCCGTCATCAGACAGACTTCGCCTCAAATATTACGCTAACATATAAAACCTACCACCAAGAATTTAGATTACAGGTTTACATCCAAATGATACACATTCGTTCCTTCGTCAGATTATAAATAACCGATGAAAATAAGGAAAAAAAAAGACATTGGCTTATGGCTTTACGCTTCGTCGACGTCGAGGTCATCATAGGCGGGAAGGACTGTGACAAGGAATGGGGAAGAATTCAGTAATGGCCTTTTGGAGGAACGATACCCGAATTCGCATGGAGTAATTTCAGGAAACTATGGCCAGTTGAAATCTGGTTGGACGCAAGGGAACTTGAACCCGCGTCCTCTCCATTTTCAGGTCCTAGTGATGCTCTGACTATTTACTCGTGATGATACCACTATGGTAAAGCACTTTCTAAAACGTCAGGAAAATCCTTATTAATCTATTACGCCCCAATAAAAATTTGAAATATATTTTCACAGAAATTTATTTTTTCCATCACGAAACTTAAGTTTGTGATTGATAACATCAATTTCGGTTCGTCATATAAGTACAAGTTAGAAGTAATTAATGAAACATAGCATGTATTATATGTAGTTAAATTGAATTCATATGACTTACCTATTTTTCAGTAACAGAACTTAGAAACCTTGAATGCCTTAATAAGTCCTACAGTCACATAGAAATGAGCCTTAATAATCAGTTAAACGATAAATATAACACAAAGTAGCTTCTTCTCTAATTTAAATTTAAAAATGCTGCTGTTTTCTTGAAGTAAATTAAGTTACGTAAAATGTATTTAAAAAAAAAAAAAGTAAGAGAAGAGTTTTTCTTTCACTCTACCCTTCATCTTTGAACCTCTGAATCACGTTAAGCAGGCAACAAAGATTTAGTTAATCGAAACGACATGTCCTAGGGACGCAACTATTAGTGTGAGTTATAATGTTAAGCTTGCAATCTCTTAAATTAAAAACTAATTTAGTCCACAACCCAAAGGCTGGTTTTACTCTACAGAAGGAGGCATACTAAGCCATTGTGTCAGTAGTAGGACGATCACTTCCTTTCCTCCGGGGCCTACAATTTAATCTGAAATCCAAACCACGGAATTCATAAGTAACATTTACAAACTCTGCGTTTGATTTTATAACTTTTATATTGGAAAATTTGTACCTCCAATCTCTATGACCACATTTCGCACATCAACACTGAGCCTTGTGTATTCTGCACCTTAGTACTGCTCATCTGTCTGGATGAATAACACCAACGTCAAAAAGATCGACATAGTTTTGAATCAGGCAATGCGGATAATTAGTGGATGTATCAAGACCATTGCACTGTACTGGCTACCTGTTTTGTGTAACATCGAACCGCCTACAATAAGACGATGCAATCACCTAATTGCTCAATATAATAAGATCTTTCATAACTTGGATCTGCCCATCCACAACGATATGGTAACCCAATTTTGGAGGCTTAAATCAAGAACTCCAAGCATAAAAACTGCAAAACAGATTATATCTATAATTTTAACGATAGAGAAGCATGGAGATTGTAGTGGATAGCCTCAGCCCCACCAGAATGGCACTCCCTGTTCGATAATCAACAGGCATTAAAGGGACTCGACCTTCCTCGCAAGACCTGGGCAGCTCTTAACAGAGTTAGGTCTGGCCATGGCAGATCTGCTTCAGCTCTGTACACATGGGGAATGAGAGATTCATCCTCACCTGGCTGTGATCTCGCCCACCTCCAGCTGCAGGTCTCGCACGGTGCCTCGCTTGCGGATGTCTGTCGGCTGCTCCACTGTGGCCTTCACGCGCAGCCCCTCCACCTGGAACTCCAGCTCCCCCGAGTGAGACAGCGTCTCTGCTATCGACACCTGCACAGGCACCCGCAAGTCTCAGCTAATTCACACATGTAAGAAATTGGATCAAAGACGTCCTCCCAGAGTAGGAGCTGGTTAGTTGACCTAAACGTCTCCCGTACGAGGCGACATTGTGTTCAAGCTGTATCGTTCCTTCTGTGATAAACATAACAAACATTTGTTAAGTGACCATATGTACGCCAAGCCTTCTCTAGATGCATAGCTGAAATACTTTTTAAATTTTTTAAAATTATAGTTTAAAAAATATAAAAATAACCTTTTGTAGCAATGTGATCTAGAAAGTAAAAAAAAATACTTTTTGTTCAAAAGCAATAGTATGTCCCGCAACTCATTATTACTTAATTTTTTCGAAACGCCTTAAAATAAAAATAAAGTCACTGACCGAAAAATCATCTTTAATGTAAAGTAAAATATCTTTCTTATCACTACATATTTGTAATTATAAAAAGTACATAGAAAGCTCCCCATGACTTTTTTACTTTGGTCAATGAGTTTATTCTTATTTTAAACTTACTCAAACACTTAAATTATACATCCTATCTCTGATAAACAACATCTTTATATGTATGTACTTTCGTTTGGCCCAGTTAGGACCACATTAAGCCTTTGTTTAGGTTTTATTTTGCTTGGGATGTGTACACATCGTGTTGCAACTAGGGTTGTTAGTCCTGGAGGGGACCTACAGTTTAAAGTGGAATCCGAACCACGGAACGTCCTGGCGTAGCTCATATGTTCTAACACATCTCTCAAAATTCTTGCACCTAAAGGAATTTGAACCCGGGACCTGAGCAGCGACCGTTTGGAAAGCAACCGCCTAAACCACAGAGCTACCAAATCACTCACATCTCTATACTACTCGTTGTTTTTAACTTTTTCAATCATTTAGCTACAAAAGCGAGATTTTTAGTATTTTAAACTATAATTGTTCTGTTATTCTTAAAACAACATTACTCCAGTCTTAGCATTACATGTGTATCAATGAACTTAAAGCTATTTCGTTCATGTTCACGTAAGTGGTATTTCTTCAAAAGTCCCAATATTACATGTAACTCTTCCTGTTAGCTGGGATCAATGATGTTCTTATATTCGGAAATCATGCATTGGCTGATAGCTGCATAAGTCTGTCCGGCATCAAAGACACTTACTGATCTAAATATAAACAGACTGAGTTCTATTTCATGTTTCCATTCAGTGTAGAGATTCTTCTAAAGCACATGATGAGGTGGGCGCCTGTGTGTTTGCAACCAGCTCAGGACTGGTGTCCGCTTCACTGCATTGCACACAGGCGAGTACTTGCTATGTTCGGATTTCTTCCCTTTTCTTTTAAAAAACTTTCAGTGTAATGTGAATACCAGGACATAGTTATGAAATGAAGCTCAACACGTGGTTATGTGGTTCCATCCCCAGAGGAAACATGGGTTTTAACCCTTTGGGAGATATGTAGGTGAACAATTCCTGATCACCATACTTGGTTCTAAAGACGTGGGTTAAACAACACAGATGCGCATGGAATGAGGGCATACGACACAGCTGACGGTTACTCGTTCACTGGATGTGGTCGTTGAGCTTCTCGACCGTCCGGTACATTACGGAAGAGCAGGATTCATTGGAACAACATAGGATTTCAATCTCTCCCTTTTAATTCATAATCTGCAGTATCATTAACATACGATAATTAGATAATAAATAAAAACACATAAATATGCACGTGTAAAATTACTTAACGGCATTAACGCTATTAGGAGTGAAAGGGCAGACAACCCCATACAGTATTTCCCTGAGGAATTGCTATGGAGGGGTAACATGCTCCGTGCATCACTGAACAAAATGTGAAGGGGTGCAACAGCGGGAGAAAGACTGAAGCTTATGAAACCACCATTCGACTGTACCAGGTATGTTGTGACATACATGGCACCAATATCTCGATACAATGATTCGGTATCGTGAACAGCCCGCTAATTTTATAAAGTGCTGCACTGTTCGCAAAGAAAGTGTAGAATCTATACAATGTTTCAAATAGTAGTGAGTGATATTTACAACATTCAATTCTGCCTAGGTTGAAACCTTAAACCGCAGGAATTTTTCTGTCTTGAATGCAAGATAATATTTGCACCGACTGCTTCAAATAATCATAAACTTTCGCTGGAAATGATTGGAATTTGTAAAACGCGGGGAGACATAATGCTCTAATGGAAGATATATTTGTGGCAAATACTACTGTGGATCGCAACGTAATGGTATACAGTGTACATATGAAAAAGCCTATATTACATACGGATCTCCAACTAGACATTACAATAATGACCCGATTCTGTTTCAAATAAGGTGCACATGCAAACAAAACCATGGGAATTAATTACAGCGTAGTTTCAGGTGTTTGTCAAAATAATGCCTACTACTTCACTTGTTGTGCCATTGAGATTCCTATAACAATAATGCGTCAAATCAGACCAACTTACGGTAGTGTTAGACGGGAGATCCCGAAGGATTGTTTGGACCCCAGATGATAGGGTTTTCAATTTGCCGCGCAATGCGCCACTTGTGACTAAATAACCTAACGCGGAAATCCTACAATGTATAGGGGTCTCAAAATATAACCTAGAAAAATATCTGGCGAACTTCATATTACACATCAAGTCGTGCCAGAGGTGAAAGTCGGGTTAAGGGAGATTGAAAATCCTAGCTGACGCCGGGATTCGTACCGAGGTCCTTTCGATCTCTAATATTATAATGAGTAAATTTCTCCAACGACCAAACATTTCACAAATTTTAGTTTCTTGTCTCAATATGCATATTTTTTGGTGTTATACCTTGAAAATCTGGGGAATCATTACTTGACTTTTAAGAATTACAAACAGAAAAACTCATAAGAAATATAAAGTTACATACCATGTCTTCCGTGTTATGAAGACGGAAGGGCAAGAATATTTATCAAATTAGCTTGGAAGGTAACAATATTTCTGTTCATGTGATCGCTTAATTGAAGTACACTATTTGAAACATGCTATGAGAAGTTGTATCACATTGCTTGGATTATGTAGCAAGCTGATTATTCGTACTTTCCTAAGAACGATCTGGTAGCTCCCGCTTATAAACGCATATAAATACTCTCGCTAATAAACACAAATAAAGTAGAATTAAAATACCCACATTATGCTCGGAGCAACATACGGATCAATATCCTGAGATCCAGGATACATTCTGTATGGTTCGGTGTAGTAAGTGAAAACAGTCAAATACACCTATCAGCAATAGACAGATGCCCACACTGTGGAAACACAGATACGCTGGTACATAGGATAACATGCGGACAGAATCAATGGATACGGAATTGGTCAAGACGAAGACTTGCGCTCCTCGAAAGGACCTCCTCCCCCATTGTCAACATAAATTAATTTCTTATACCGTACAAAATCATATTTCCTACTAAGAAACAAATACCATCCTGTAGTTACGAGGAAACACTATCGCCTGTATTATACAAAATAAAAAAAAATATTTTTTTTTGGAGACTACTGTTGCTACATGAACTTCTCGTGTTGTCAAACTGTAAAATTTCAACACATAAAATATCATGCAAGAATGCTGGACATCGTAATGATCGATACCCTACCCCAAATAAATTGGCAGAATTCTTCCTTCTCACACGTGTGGCCTGTGTTGTATTCTCGGAAGAGGTAAAAAGTTTTTTGTGATTAGTGACTTTGCATACTTAAGTTACGATTAAGCCATACGACAGTGATATAAAGTGATTTTCGGTTGTGACGAAGCCGAATGGTCGCTGAATGTTGCTTGCAAAGTACAACAGATTTATGTTCCATCTGGAAGTAGAGAAGGGAACCGAGCACAAAGGGGAAAGAATAATAGGAATCTGTGAAGTACAGCTAAGATGCAATCGTTCTAAAGTTTATAATTTAGTTAAGATTTATTATTCATGGAAACACTTATGTAAATTTTTTTTTTTAAAAAAAAGTGTTTTAGGCACTTGCTCTGGAAACTCAAAGTTCAAATTGCCCAATGCCACCAGTTTGTAAGAGTTCCACTAAATCATGTGGACTATGTGGGACATTTTGTGAACGGATTCCACATTAAACTGGAAGATAGATGGAATGCGTGGCAAATCGGAACGCTGTGATTAGTTGCAAAAATCACACAAATTTATTTAACTGTAAAGAAACACGCAAAACCTAAAACATACTCGGTGAAAGGAATGAAAATCGAAGAAACGCGAGATTTATTGACTTCTTAAGGGTGGAGAACACCTAACCATATATAAAACATTCGTTACTTCTAGAGTTACGTTTAGAGTGATCTTACCAAATTTATATGGGTAACTTGTATTCTAACAGTCTTTTCTTGTCATGGCACACTGCTGAACCGTACTGTGAACACTAAACTAATTCTAGCGAGCGAGAACTATTATGTGTGTTATCATACTCACATAAATTGAAGCAGAAAGCGAATTATAAACAACCAAAGAATTAAGTACGATCTAGATCATATATCGGTTACTTTCACAGGAACGGTAAACAATAATACATTATACTAAAATACAATGTATCAGAGTATTGTTTCATTTCGAATGCTCTTTTTTTAATTTTTTTTAAGTCGCTGTTAACGTTTAGGACAATACTGAAGGTATTAGTTTCTGTTTATAGAAATTTAAACCTTTAATTGGTGACTTTTTTTACACGCGTTTTGCCCCTCGATAATTTTAAAATATTTTCAAAACATTGCACACATTAGCCGCATTCACATAGTTCTATGCCGTGAGCTTAAACCATTAGCGCTGTGTAGAAACTGAAGCAAGTTAATGAATGTTTATGGCGTAAACGTTTTAAGGCTAAAATAAATTCATCACATTCCGTACACATGTAAATTTAATGGCAGGCGACCCATTTAAACAATTTGTGCGTTCTGGGCTTTACTTCACAAAATTACAAAACGACGTGTGTACCAATGAAATAGTCGTTAATCAAAATTACCGTCTAAAGGAATGAAATACAATGCCCCACGCCAGCAGATAATTTGTTTCAGCAAGAATGAATTACTGCGTATGTTTCTCCCTGTTTCTGTTCAACGCTCGGATAATTTTTCTACGTAAATCTGCTGTCAGTAACGAAGTTTTAAAACAATTTTCATATTTTCGAACGTTTAAAGTAAACAAGAAATGTTTCCAGACATCTAGCGAAAGTTTCACTGTATTATTCAAACTGGTAACACTAAATAGCAGTTATAACAAGGGTCGCCGAGACTGGTATCTCTTCGTTTAGAAAGTGAGTGCTCGGATAGTGATCCCCTTCCATCACGAGAAAATATTTCAGGATCAAAATAACGTAAGAAACAAGGAAGCATATCCATGAACATATCAAGGAATTTCATCTCGTAAAATTCTTCAAGATATGAAGAAATATCAAATATATCACAGTACAGCGTTTAAACTAGCACAAAATTAGACAACATTAACTTCTTTAGACATTCTTCAGTATATTAAATCACTTTTACCAATTTTTACTGCGTGTTATTGCCATATTTGTTCAATGCTCGTAGTTTAGTTATACCATTGGAAGGGCCACGACTTGGTTGAGCTGGTCAGTGCCATCAAACTGGATGGGAGGAATCATTCTGAGCTCTGATTCATATTCTGATACCAATAGACTACTAATACTGGGGACAGGGTTGAGGTAGTTTTAGTTAATCCAATAATCTTTTCCACTTTCCACCTCTAAAACCGCTCGCTACATGAAGAATTTAGCACTAAATATATGAAGAAACAGTATGTGAGTTTCGCAGAGAGATGGAAGCATTTACTTTACTATTTCATGTTACTCTTATTAAATCGCCAGTCATCATTCTCATCACCACCCAAACACAATTAGTCTGATACATAATTGTTCACTATGAATTCAAGTCGCAATGGATCATTTGTCGTTGGACATCTTCCCAGCTATAATCCCTTTGCTTCTACTGTGATTTCAACCTAACCATTCATCACTTTTAACTTTTCCCAGAAACTATTCTTATCCACATTTATCAAAACTCCATATCACTGAAGTATATAACATGCTACGATATCAACAACATGTATTTTGATTCCCATATTTTTTTGTTTTCCAGAAAACGCCTGCTGCTCTAGAAACCGCGCAGCGGCCAATCTTTCCACTCCTTATCACTGGACATGAAAAAGTAAATTAAGTCTGTTTATTTTATTCCCGATGTAATTATTCGTGGACTTCTGGTTCATGGTTCATGTGCCCGGAGTTTGATTTTGTCTCTACTTAGAATACCACAGGTTCCCAGTCTAAAGAGGTAAAAAGTTTGTGCTGAACATACTTAATTTGTCTATCAGCTATGATCCACATTTTTTCACATAAAAGCGATGCTTTTTGGGATCCTGCTTAGTATTTACTACTTTGCGATGGGCCATTGGAGACAATGCTTCACAGACAGTAGATGCTCGTAATTAATTTTAATTTCCATTCTTCCCCTAAACTATTCAATACAGTTTTATTCTTGCAGATGGTGGAAATACTGCTCAAGACTCCATTGACAAGAATTAAGAAAAAGACTAGATAGAATATCCCGCATCTAAACAATGAAAGAGAACGTAGGTAGGGAAAAGTTTGGGCGCGCTGTTGAATCAAGTAATATTTCCAACGTAGTGCAATTCTGAGCATTTACATGTCGACATCTTGATTACTGAGGCTGGTTGTGTTTTTAAGGAGAGAACCATGCAATAGTATGAGGGTTTATTTTGTGGTATAATTGTTCAAGAACGTGAAACGATATCACTTTTTGTTCAGACGTAACTAACACTGAAATTTCGTATTTGGTAGCTGATTTTGAACTGTTGTTTACAGCTTAAGACAGTACGGCTGGGTGGTAGCTCACCTCCCAGTGGCAGTAGCCCCTGAGCGGGCCGGTGGCCAGGTCGAGCGTGGCGGTGATCACGTGGTCCCTGAGGGTGACGGTGGAGGTCCCTGCGCGGTACAGGGAGGCCGCCCCCACCACGCGCACCTCCGTCACGTTGGCTCGCCACCACAGCCCCGCCACGCCCTGCCGCGGCAGCACCAGCGGGTCGTACCCTGCGCACACAAAGTGATGATCTATACTAAGAAACACTATAGCATCCACAAGGAGCAACTTTTTTATCTTTAAAAAAAAAAAAACAACAACCAGAAAACATTGTTTTTTACGACTGCAAAACTATGATTAAGTGGTAATGTAAAATTTGTTGCACGTTCTATTTATTAATATTGATAATGTCTGCTATCGTCAAATTTCTTAATCGGTGATTGTTACGAACAATTTTATTAATTTTCGCTGATGGTTTGTCAGCTTTTGCCATTACAGGGCTACCGATGTGTTCGTCGCCTTCAACGATCTCTCGTTTCTCGGCATATCGTTTGTGCGAGACAAATACTTACGTACTCGTTTCGAATACTCACTCATTGATTTATTCAGTTTAATGAGAAATGTTATATGGTAATAGAGCTCGAGTTTCACATTTGTCAAGATGCGGCAACACAACTACACATCTTTCATTAAACGCTGTGTAGGATAACAGAAAGGTTATCCCAGAATACATATTTTAATGTCATTCTATATCTTTGTAATGTTAGAGTTCCATGGCCTCTTAGTATTACTCTTTTAAAAGGTTTCTATAGTAACAAGACATACAGATATAACTAAGAGATTGCCTAGGTTGTTAGCGCTAGGGAGAACCTGCAAATAAGTCCGATTATGTAATTAAAGTGATGTATTGGAGTTTATTAAAACAAAGTTAAACTGTGCTGAGTATAAAAAGTATCAGTATATTTATTTAGTTTAGCTGCAATTCAGAAAATAAGTTAAATCGCACCACATCGCAGCGAAACCGCGAAGCTATTGAGAAGCATAAAAGCACGGAAAATACAAACAAAATCTCTTCGGAAATACAATAGCTGCTAGCACGTTGACTTCGTGTGGTAATGGAACATCATGAACGTCATAACCACCTACGTTATGCTTGTAGATCGGTTCAACCTATCTTTTGAAGTAAGAACTAAGTGATATGTTATCTCCGATTCAAAAAGTCTGTGAGAGTGTTGGTTAGGATGTGTACCCTGGAGGAGCTGAAGTATTAATTTTCTGAATTCATCTCCGATGACAGCAAGGAATGAACTTCATTTATGGATGTGTTAAAGTGACGTAGATTTTACACTGCAAATAACTTCGTAATCAGACAGTTTTACAGCTGGTCAAGGTCAGTACCTCGCTCCTAGAGGTATGGCACCTACAAGAAGCAATAGACCTACTTCGAACTTTCTAGTTCCAAAAATTCTTGATAAACTAATTTCAACTTATACGATTCCTTTGTGCGAATACACTGATGATAGCATATTTATCTCCTTCTCTCGTTTCATTTTCTCTCTACGTATTTTTACCTTGTTTATTTATTTATTGCATTAAGGCTCGACAAAGCAAGAACTAAAAAGCTGATAAATAAAATTTACTGCATTAATTCTTGGGTTATGATAATTCCAGGACATAACAAGTAAATATGTATACTCGATGCTTATAGAGAAGAATGTTGTAGTTGGTTTAGAACGTGTCAAGTTTTATGAACGTGCTGCTTTATATTGCAGCCGTAAAACTGTCTGATTACGAAGTTATTTGCAGTGTAAAATCTACGTCACTTTAACACATCCATAAATGAAGTTCATTCCTTGCTGTCATCGGAGATGAATTCAGAAAATTAATACTTCAGCTCCTCCAGGGTACACAACGTCTCACTATCATTCATTGTCACGTGACGTAATATGAGCACCTGGAGTATCCTGAAAGACTTACCTATATCCTAACCAACACTCTCACAGGCTTTTTGAATCGGAGATGCCAATATAACATATCACTTAGTTCTTACTTCAAAAGATAGGTTGAACTGATCTACAAGCATAGCGTAGGTGGTTATCACGTTCACCTTGCCACCCACGTCTATATCAACACAAGATTGCCTTATTCCACCTGTAGATCGCACTATCCTTAGACGAGGGATGCAAAGATCTATCTGCTTCTCCATAAGTCGATGCGTTTATCCTCAACTACTCACAACTATTGCGACTGTTACTGCCAGGCCCTTCAAAAGCAATCGCTATCACCTGTCATCTAGTAATTAGTGTATGATGTAACCAGGCAGGATTCACTGGTTAAGGAACTATCGCATAACCAGGGCCGGATTAAGACAGCGCGGGGCCCGTAGCAAATGAGAAGAAGAGGTGCTTCGTTTTCGCCGTCCGGGGGGAATTGTAGAGCTAAAAAAAAGGTCGGCCATCTAGCCTGACGGGGATGCTCCAGAGAGAGACTTCTAGGCGCGGGGCACCCCTAGGTAGAAGGCGCGAGGCCCGTAGCATTTGCTAACTCCTGCTACGTGGCTAATCCGGTACTGCGCATAACCATAGAGCAGTATACCCGCGGTTCTGAGGCAGGTCTGCGACAAAAAAACAATGAGAGATTGGTATCATCCAATACTTGTGTTAAGATTCCGAGAATGAACATCGCCCACGATTTCTTGATTTTGTTTTATGTTTATCCCTGTCCCGCTCAATATTTTACTTTGACTTCACCCAGAGAAGACTATTTTATTTCCATTTTATCTTACATTAAAACAAGAAACAGTGCTTTTCTGTGTTAATAAAAGAGTACGCAGCATCTTAAACAAAACAGTGTCAAAGGTAAACGTATAAAAATTTTACCACTAAACTAAGTAAAAATCCGAAAGCAAGTTAGAAGGGCGTTAAATTATCACCTTCTTCCAGTTCTGCAGTAATATGAAGGCTGAATGTGTCAATGAAATTTTAACTTCACGTTTATGCACACAGTGATTACTCTGTCGGTATAATCGAAACCAGAGTGTAAACTTCCAGAACAGGAAGCTAAGTAGACATTGCCTTGTTTAACCAACCATGTGAGAGTACCTGAAGAATGGGTAAGAGATAAGCTAAATCCTGGAACGTTGGATCTATATTTATGTGTATTCATTCACCATAATTTATTTATCGTTATAAAAACTAGATTATTCTTAACAAACTAATGGTAAGCGCTATAACGAAGACTATTACATCACGCCATCGCAAATTACCTTTATACTTAGGAATACTAACAACCAGTGGTTACGTTACTAGAACTATAGTCAGTGCTTAAGGCGACAAATATTTTGTTAACGGGAGAAAAATAAGCGCAATGGTCAATATTAGATCATCACGGAATTGCGAGTAGGAAATAGTTGTGACTGCGTGTGGTTCCGGAGCGGCAGTTTGAGAGCGTGCTGGTGGACTGGAACCCACCTTCCTGCCGCAGCTGGTTCCTGACGTCAGCGACGATGATGTCGACGGGGTGGGCCGAGTCCGGGAACCTCCTGGGCAGCTTCATCAGCTGCTTGTTGACGTCACTACGCAGGTTCTCGTTAACCTGCCGTAGAACAATCGGTTTCGCCGCATCGAAAAGGAACTTCTCCAGGCCGTGCATCATGTTCTTCACGATACTGCCCAGCACCGATAGATTCTGCGAAGATTTTTTTAGGACTACATGGACATCGCAGTTAAATAGAATAGAGCTTATAATTATTCCACAAAAAGAGAAATAATCAGAGTTCACAAATTAAGAACTAATTTTACATTTGAGTTTGAACAAGAGTTTATCGGTAAAACAAACAGAATTCAGGTCGCAGCAGTAAAGAAAATTGTCTTATCAATATGAAGCTCACTAAAGAACTAGTTAATTGCAAAAACCATTTAAAATTGAACAGAACATTTGAAATGGTTAGTAAAAAATTATCTGGAAACTTTTTGAGAAACGTTTACTGAATTACGGCGGAGAGAAAAAATTGATTCTAATACATAAGACAATTATAAAGCTGAAGTTCTCTGCAGTTTGTAACAGTAGTAATATCACCAAAATAATAGCTTCATATTGAATGAGGTAATATAAAAACATTTACAAATATTTCTGATGACTCGTAACATGAATTTCATAACACGGAGTGATACTTGTAAGGGGAAAGGGAAGGTTTATGTTTCAGTCTACTGTACGACTGTAATACTAGTTTGTAGATGGACGGCGTCAAAAATTCAGCTCCGACTAATAAAAAAAGAACTGGAAAAAAGGAAACAGAACTAACAGAACTTTCAACGTTCCGTCATGTAGAAAAGGATAATGCTTGCTGTTACGGTTATTCATAACGCAATTTAGAACGCTAATTGTGTCAAATAGAGACTTTGCAATTTTAGTTGACTGGAAACGGACCTTCTACGCCAAAACTTCAAGAGATCTGAAATACCTGTAGCCACACATTAAAACTGTATAATTGCAAAGACTTTTTAAAAACTACCTAAAGTGAAATTGAATAAAAAGTATTGCTTGGTCTACAGTTTCTTCCATCCAATTTGAAAAAAAGGGAAAGTTTCTTTCTATATTTATTTATCCATCGCGAAATTTCCTAAAATATTTTTTGTACAATTGTCGATGCCGGTGACAGTCTATTCAAGCATTGCTTCTGAATACTGGTAATGTCGTTAGTTTGAATGCGACTCGATTGATTAACGAATTGTGGCAGCCATCGGGTGTTACCTCGAGCTCGAGTTTCATGCTGGTGAAGCCCATGTCCATGTCGACTGAGTCCGCCGTGATAGCTCCGGACCGCTCCACCGCCATCTCCGCGTGTCCGCCGAGGTGGACGCCGCACAGCTGCAGCACGAAGTTGCCCTGGCGGCGGTAGAAGGGGAAGCTCGAGTGTGTGTACCGCCCCGTCACCTGCACCTTCTCAATCTCGATCCTCACCGACATCTGCAGGACATACAGCAAGCCATACTCAGAGGCAGGATTAGCGCAGACAAAATTCAATTTATGTATCATACCCATATCCGGGAGTAGCTGGTTGTTATCTATCCATACCAATGTTCCGGGACGATATAATTGGTGGGATTTCCAGTGGTCTTCCCCAGTTCGAAAGTCTTCGCGTTGTTGTAAGTTTGGTTTACTGATGGTGCGCATATTCAGTGAAGACTGCTGCAGGTAAGAGACGAAAGAACAGAGGGAGTGAAGCCCGGTGCCGGCCCATTATGACCTGCTCTTCTAAAGAATAATAAGGAATCCGCTGAAATTTACGTCTCCGTCTGACGCAAGATCCACCGTTTACAGTATCGTCTGCTCTCATCCCATACATAATGCGGTTTCTAATCTAACCCAACACTTTAGGTTACAATCTGGTGACTAAGAATGGTGCATTACTTCCTCTCCCAATCCGCCGGCCAAGTTCCGACGATAGAAATTTCTTCTACACCAGCCAGCCCCGCATCAGGCTCTGGAAGCTAACACCTGAGAAAGAGAAATGGAGAGCTTCCGCGGTGTGACTTACGGCGCTTAGAATTTTGTTTACCTTTCAGATGTTGCCTTTTCATTTCTTCATTCTTGCGAAACATGAGTGATTAATTCCAAATATTTCAAGTTTGCCGTTTATCACGTAAGCGTATACCTTCGAGAATTCTCATTAATCAAATTAGTAGATTCGACAGTACAAACTGTACTTAAGTGTGCTTGGAACATCCAATTATTGAAAAATTATCTGCACGTAAGGTATATTTATGCTTTCTAAGTTTCTACGAAACCTGCTATGGACTGGAGTGAAATTAGGGAGTAATCGAGCGTGGTGGGTGACGGGTGACGCTCTGGCCCGCGCTACTGATTTTGGTTTCCTATGGCGAGTGTCTGGATGGTTCCTTCAAAAGGAAGTGGTGCAATTCCATCGCGGTCCTAATCTTCAGTCCCCTTCCGCTTCTAATGACCTCGATGTGGACAGTGCTTAAATCCCTGAGAAGGAAATTCTGGAGGAAGGACTTTCAATTCCCGGTCCGGCTAACCAGATTTCGATCCTCCCGGCTGTTATGACCTAGTTTTCTGCAAGCACTGAAAAAAAAAAAAAAAAAAAAAAAAATAAATAAATAAATAAATAAAAAATGTAAAATATCTCCGCTTCTTCCTCTATTACTGTCTGTATCAGTCTATGTCTAAATAAACTTAACAGTACGTAGTGTGAATCATAATTGTTCAATTAGAGCAAGTCTCAACAATTTTTAGTTAAATTTCATTTTTCTTTGGAAAATGTTATAATCGACACAAAAAAGTCGGAAACGTTTTTCCACAACCTCACAACTTGCAGTATATTCCTACTACAGGATTACTAGCGCTGTTACGTGGATGTGTCTGGTATGATAACACATATGTGATGAGTTCGGCTTAGGCCCCCCTCCTCCACATCAACAGCAATTTCCTTGAACTTATCTGGCAAGGCCGAAGGTTGAGCTGATACCACCAGAAAAGTTGCAAGTTCCTGTTTCTGGCAAAAACGAGTGTCGTCATCGGTTCCAAAGTCCTAAGTTCTCGAATCTCTGTTTTGCAGTATGATATGCTCTTGCGCAATTAATAAAATTCCCACAGAGCCACACGCCTTTAATACGTAGCTCGTGTAACGGAAATAAGGATACCTAAGAACTGTTTATGGTACTTTTTATGTCATATATGAAATCAGTCTACAGATGTTATAATCTGTTTTTAATTAGAAGATAGCAGTTGCCAAACGCATTTAATAGGAACTACATATCATTTCAAAACACTGATGTGATTAATTCAGAATAATAAATTACGAAAATCGATAATTTTGTTTCAATTTACCTGGTTTTCGCAGTTTTGTACTTCAAGCTAACAAGTCAATCTTTTTTTTTTTTTTTAAAAATAAAAAAAAAAATAATCAACCATCTAAACTGAACATCGTTGTTTTTATTTGCTTAATCTGGATGCCCGGGTGTGAGGCCAGAGCGTTATGCTCACCCACAACGCTCGGTCTGAACATCATAGGCCATTAAGCGTTTCTATCATACTTTCCACCTTCAAATAAAAATTGTGGGAATCTACTGAAACACAGATTTGACCAACAACGGTAACGGTAAAAATAAATTATCTGCGAATTTCTGTTATCTTGAAAAATCAAACCTATGTACTGTACCTTACAACTCTTCGAATACTATTAAATTTGTAAGTATAGCAACCAATTCTTTTTGTGATTTGGTTAACTTTTGATGATCTGAACGACTGAGTTTCCATTTACTGTTGTAACGTATTTCATCCTTCATGTAATTTTTAACAATATTGTTCCTACAAGAAACGTTATTCGGTATATTCCCACAACCTTGTAAGGCCAGTTGTATTAAATTTTAGTATTTCATGCTTCTGCGCTTCAAACTCTCGTTCCAATGTATTAGTGAATGAAGAAATAGGTAAATTGATTTCCTCATACCGAGATCATCTATGACCACAGTAAAGGCAAATGCTGGTAGACGTTCAGTATATCAGTAATACGCATCTTCGAATGTTATTAATATGCGGTCGTAGAAATGCAGTTGACAGAAAGTCATTTTTTTTTTAAAAAAAAACTGCAATCTATGTATACCTACTTCAGTTGTTCAGAATTTAACTAACTGGTTATTGCGATAAACAGTCTGTGATGTACAATTTTATAATTCGTTAAAAATTGTTCTTTATTATGTTCTAATTAGAGGCATTAACTTATCAGTGAGATAGAAGTAAAGATAATATTATTCACTAAAGAACGGTTACTAACCGTAAATAAGATTTCTGATGTGAGAATCTTCAGTGAAAGCTCAGTTGTGTGAATGTTCAAGCCATGAATAAGACCGAAGAAATGTTGCTTCATCAGTCTTCAATTCTTATAATAAGTCGGGAGGTATCTTCTAAATACTTAACCACTACCAGTACGTTTTTATTATTATTATTATTTTTTTGGCACAGTGTTAATATTTAAAACTGATTCGGTCCTAACTGATGAAGAAGGAAGTACATCTATTATAGGTAACGGTGTCTTGAATAACGTGTATTGGAAACAATAATTACTTTTTCAATTCGTCCTTAATTTTAATGCTTATAAACATGCAGTGTAAAATACAGGAATGAGGTAAACTGTATCCATGTTCGCCAACCAGAGACTGAATCCTTCATAAAATAATATGCAAATGCATCACAGCGCGGTACTTAGAAATAAACCTTTGCAAAATATCAGTGAGTGATGTGATGTAGCCAGTTTGAAAAGTTGACTGGATACGGAACAACAGAAATATTCTATGGCATTAATAATGGATCGCATGCTTATCGGGAAGATTATGCTGCGTACAGATTAAACATGTCCACAAAAACGAAGAAGTGAGTCTCTCCATACTGATGTGTTTTAGAAATAAGTACATCGAATAAGATTATGAAAATGATTCTGAACAGCCCAAAGAGGTACGGATACAATGAAGTCTTCAAGTTCTTAAAGGTACGGATAGTTCAGTCATGGCTTAGGAAAGATAAGCGACTGTTGTGGGGGCTGACACACCATAGTACTGGACACGGGGAGATGCTGTACGTACTACAATGGGCCCAGGATCATACTTAGGTCTGTCACACTGGCCGTCCTGGTTACGATTTTTAACAGGCTCTCTGTAATTATCTGTGTGAATGCTGTTCTTAATTTCCGCCTAAAAAGTAAAAAGTAAATTACACTTATCGCACAGAAGAAAATCTGATTGTGAAATTCACATTCCTTCACTCTCTCAAGCTAGATTAGCAAACATGACAGAGGCGAGGTCATTGGAAACTCAGTTACCAGGCAGTCAAAGTATTCTCAGGACGTCTAGCACAGTGCACTGGTAAAAAAAAGAGATGTTAAGAGACCAGCACATGAGGGGTGTCTCTGGACTCATCTAACAGAGAACCTGTAACCATTTCACCTAGAAGAGACTTCGGGTCAGACAAATCTAAGAGCACACATCTTTACATGAGGGTTCGAAACTCTGCCACTAGGTGGCCGGACTCCATGGAGATCTTATGGACGCAACAAGCCACACGATGGAAACAGATTTCATTAGTCATCTGGATGACGCTGACGTCTCGCACTTTACTAACGCACTGACCTTCATGGTGGCAACATCGACAGAGAAGTATCGAATCCGGAACTTGGACAGTCCGAACACAGCCATCTTCTGGAAGTGCAGGTTGCCGCCCACCATCATGTTCCTGGAATAGTAAAGAGATACAGTCAACACTAGTGAGTGATTACAGAACACACATAAAACAAATAAAATCCTCTTGGAACATGAGTACCATGCACAAAACAGTATATTACGCTTCAACCCGCTCCACTTAAAGTGAATATGCTTGAACGATTGGAACTTGCAATAAAAATATGTCTTCCGTCTACCTAAGAATTACAGCCAAATCTGCGCATCAATTTTGTGACAGTTTCATGAGGACGGAAAACACGTGGCTCTTCTCTGAACATTCTCAATGCTATTAACCAATCTCTTGCGATACCTGCAGCACAATACTCCAGATAAGGGCGCACGAGAATTTAATACTCTATTTTCTTGACAGATATGCTACAATTCTTCACATTCAACATATGAAATTTAGTCCAGATTTAGTTTTTTTTACGATTGATGTTAGGTGCTGCCAATATTTACCGTTGTCTTCGATTTTTACACACAGGTGTTAATCACAGCAAACAATCGAAGATCAAATAAAAAGTAGCTATGGCGCTGCATGAAAAATGTGATATTGTAGAGAGTTACTATAATCACAGGCTAGCTGACTGCATCTGTTACATGTACCAACAAAACAGGCTAAATAATCAAAAAATTAAGTGATGACTACATAAAGCATTACAAGTCTTTATCTATGCTGTAACAACCACTTAAGTTTCCCATTTAGTAACATAGATTTTTAA